>JAODJW010000117.1:26093431-26136695 GCA_026777045.1 Hyperopisus bebe | reverse complement strand
CTTAGACTTTGCTGAAAGTTACTTTTAGCAGCTTTATACAATGCTCTTAGGTCCTACTTTTTGCTAAGTTTTTTTTAATTCTTAAGTCCAAGTGTACGACCAGTCTTAAGACCATTCTTAGGAAGTTTTATGCATACCGGCCCTGGTATTACATACGGGTACCTAGTCATTTGGTCACCGAGTGCATGTAATGTTTCTTTTATGGTGGTTTTTGCATAGGTTATTTTTATGAGTAAAAGTTTTGTTGCAAGATGTCCCTCAAACATTTATTTTTAGTTGTCACTTATTTTTGTCGATCAATATAACCTGGTTGAATTAATAGAATAAATATCAGCAGTTTTAGTACTCCAGTGAGTACTAAAATGCATGTGTAGTACAGCTCAGAATGTTACTTAATTTCTGTTTCTTTCTGTTTTCCCTACTTCCAGCACTTCCAAGACAGGCAGGATCAAGCCCATTTCAGCCACACCTCACACACCACAACAGAACCATAGTGACTGTTTGACCTCTGTGACCATGTGTTTACCTTTACAACACAAACACCACCAAGTCCTACTCCATAATCACTGCTCCCGGATATAGCCGTGAGAAAATGATTCAGTATCATTAGGTCTTCGTAAATTTTTCGGTAATTGGATATTACCACTCACTAAAATTAAACTGGATCGTTTCGTTTGTCATACTTCCCCCAATACTGCCTACTACCGTGTTTACATTCAAACTGGAGGTTTCTATGCACCCAGCGGTTTCTGGAAATATCACATCTTTTAATCAGTTTATTGCCATACATGATAAAGTTGTCGTAAAATTTTCCAATAAAGAATTTAGTTTCAAAGTTTTAACAACTGTAATGGCAAATTTGTTATATTTATGGATTTTTTTAAACATGGGATGCGGAATAGCCATGGGGTAATTTGTCATACTTTTGGCAAAGATCAGCACAAGAATTTGTCACTTTCAGGCTGACTGGGACACGACGGTTCTGGTGGGAGGCCACTGCGAACAAGCAAAAGGCAAATCGGCACCACACCAGTGTTTCTTCACCACCAGCCTCAAGAAGTGCTAAGTGGACATGGCTGCTGATTGATTAGGACCCAAATTAGGGAACGTGACAGTCTCACAGGCCAGGGTTAAAGCCCAGGCTGGGAAAGAAGCTAGAGGAACAAGAGGGAGCTTCATTGATCAAGGCTGCGTGCGCACAAAAAGACACCTGAAGTGCGTGTTCGGAACTTTTTATCTGAAATCCCAGATTTATCAAACAAAACTTGTGGGGGAAAAAAATGTGTATATTTACGGAAACTCGACTGGCGTGGACAAATTGAGAAAAGGCGACGCTTTGTAAAAGCAGGGAATTGCAGATAAACCAGCTAAATAACCACGTGATCGCTTATAATTCATACCATCAACCCATGCTTCAGGTAAAAACCAGTAAATCTAATAATGTGAACTGGGATTTATTGTATTCCCCAGACAAACGATTATCAGACTGGTCTGCTGCCACTGCAGACACTTTGCTTAAGATGATATGTTAAAAATTGTTTCATGGATCTTTTTCAGACTTTCAACTTTTTAAACTGGAATTCCTTGTCCACAAAACAACAAGGAATATCAGTGAACAGATGAACAATCTTGTCTGATGACTGTTTTGAATGGTTGAACATGGTCAATTCCTATCCCTTTCAGACATATATACAGAGTGGAGAACGTAGCTTGCCATGCGAGTACTCGGTAAAGCCATTTATCCAGCAGTGCTGGAGCAGTTTGTGTGATACATTTCATCGAATGGAAACATGGCGGTTGCATGGCAATATTACAAGACTACCAACACACAAAAAAGGTTAGATTCCCCAAAGTCCACGGGATACAAAAATCCCCTAAGAGTCAAAGGTGGGGGCATTGCACTGGACCAAGCTACAAAAGTTTAGATATAATTGGATTTATGGGAACTGTATTGAGGACACAAGCACAAACAGGTTATGTACAAAAATGACCAAAAATAATTTATTTATTGGAGATATACAACTGCAGCATGTATTTTGTGAAGTGAGTAGTTAAAATGGAAATTATTTGAGTTTGTCTTTGGGTAAAGAAGCTTAATGACAATAATAGCATAATCAGGGCAGAGCAGAGTGACTTGTTCATATACTGTAAAATTAGATACTGAGGAATTGAAAAATATGATGTAAAATTGAAAGACTGAATAGAGGCAAACAATGGATTAAGACAAAACAATTGCTTTGGTTCAGCAGTATAGAACATAACATTATCCTCACTTTAAATAATAAAATAATTAATAATAATAATAATAATAATGCATTTTATACATTATCATTTATTTATTCCAAACTGATTCAGGAATTTGCTGATAAGTATAATTTTAATTATATAAGCAGTTTTCCATACATAGAAATTGTTATAAACCCTGAAATAGACAATTCCCTTACAACTGTTGAAATCAACAATAAAAACAATTAGCAATACAAATCCAGCAGATTGCAAATTGACCTGAAATTCAAATAGTGCTGCTCAGTATATGGCTCTGAAAAATCTTAATTCAAAACAAGCATTGTTCTGAGATTTTATATATGCTTATATACATATGCATATGTATGTGTGTGTGTGTGTGTGTGTGTGTGTGTGTGTGTGTGGTTTCAATGATAATCACAAGATATCAAACTACATGGGTCCATTGAACTTTGAGACTGATGATCCCTCAATGTTCCCTTCAGTGATTTTTGCAACAGAGTCCAATGTCAAAGTCTATATTTCTGTAAACAGAACGAAAATAAAGGCACATTTAGTAACTGAAACAATAGAATACACCAAGGCTAATAATACTACACATGCTGATATACAAAAAAATCTTTAGAACAATGCCAATCTTGGGTTTTCATAGATTCCATTTTTTTGTTGACAGTGTGGGCAGTGGTGGTTCAATGGTTAGGAAAGCGCACTTATAACTGAAAGATTGCAGCCCGACCAGCAAGTCACCACTGAGGTACCCTGAGCAAGGTACCACCCCCAAGCACTGCTCCCTGGGCCCTGAATTAGCTGCCCCCTGCTATGACATGATGTCACATATGGGTTAAATGCAGAGTACACATTTCGTTGTGGTATGTCAAGAATGATCACTAAAAATAACAGGTAAATGTGTTATTAAAACTATTTCAACAGATATAAATTTAACAATACAATTCATCATTGTGTTACAAAATAGCAGTACACAAAGGCAACGTAACTGTGCAAAATCCTAAAGTCTGTATTGGTCAGTTGTGCCTAATCAGTCTAGGCAGGGCTGAATGAAAAATTGGCCCTAGACATTGAGGTCCCCCACAATAAACATGGCCGACTGGCCAGCCAATCCAGAAATTGCCTAGTATACCAAATGGTCAGTCTCGCCTCATATTGTATGTTAACAATTGTACATACAGGAAAATATTAATTCCCCAGTAAATCCCAAAAATTCCCCTGGAAAGATTCCTCCACTAAAAAATCCCAGATTCTGTATCCCTAATACATAGTATGCAGTATACTAGGGAGTATACAATAGTAAGGAACAAGATCATTAAAAGCTATTAAAATTTTATATAGCACATTATGTTTTGAGGCAATTGAACCATGTAATATATTACATTAAATAAAATTCCTACAATTGACAACACACTTCATGGCAAAGGCAGATCATCCAAGGGTCTCTGCAAAGTGCACTTTCAGCATGAACTTATTGAACTTGATGTATTGTCTCCATGTCTACAACATGTAATCTTTCAGCAACATCTGCATCATTCAAAAGGTATGCCAGCCATCAAGTAAAATGGATCACTCATATGTATACAAGGTCAGGGAGAGGAATGCAACATTCTGAGAATTAAATTTCTTTTAAAATTATAGGCTGTCTCTTTATTGACAAACTCCCCTTTACTTTGGAATTGGGACTCATATATAAACCAGAATCATATTTAGAATATGTTCACTGATGATATTCCAGCATTGTGAGCACTATAGTACTAGGTTTTGTCTTTGGAGTACAGTAGGTATATTCTCTAGACTAGGCCCTCTTTACCTCATCCAATATTTATTTGTTGTCTGTCCTCTATATATCAGTGTCCCTGGTCGATTCAGCAGCCCGCGCCAAACCATCTACCATCAGTGCTTCTTCTAAGCTCTTCCGTGCCTGATGGACCTTCAGTTCCTGTTCCCTATCAAGAGAATGCAAAACAATGGAATCGTGGAACCATTCCATGGAGTAATGAGCCATAAAATGCAAGGGAGATAAATTAGTTTTCCCTTTAATTCACTAATAATAATAATAATACTAAAGCTCGGTATATTTCATCAGCACGTTACTTTGTTTAATTAATCCATTCACATATGACACATTTCATAGCAGGCATATTCGTTTGGAAATTGAAAGAGTAAGAAAACTAAGCAGTATTAGTCCTCTCACAGTAATAATGGGAAAACTAGCAGTAACAATTTCCATCCAGATTGTATATGAAATTAAATGAATGGCAATTTATTATACTCAATAGTATATCACATACGCAAGATACAACCATCATATACTACACACAAAAAACAAGTGTGACTTTCTCCTTTATATAGAAAAAAGTACTTGACATCCAATGCTTTACATAGAAATTAAATAAATGTATGTATGATGTACTACTCAATGAGCACATTAGAGAAAACCAGCCTTTTAAAGGAAACTACTAATATCTATTTTTGTACTATACGTCCTCTAATGAAGACTCCATATGGTCAAGGACCGTTTATTTTTTAACATCTCCATCGTCTTTATTAGTATGAGTAGCACGTTCTTACCGAATGTCTTCATCTGTAACAACAAAAGCTTTGCAGAGTGGCTGCGATGTGTTAAGCCAGACGGCCGGGTTCTTTTCTGCTGCAGCTGACGTTTGACCAGTTATGGGGGTTGAACTCATGTGAAGAGCACTGGCAATGGCTGACAGTAAAGTTTCATCTGATGTAGCTGGTCCAACACCTGAAAAATTCAAGTTCCAGGTCATTACCACGGGTTCTTCAATCAGTGAAATGAGATTTTAAAAATCGTAACTTAAATAAAGCAGGTATTACTTTGTAAACCTTTAGGAAGCTCCATGGTTCTCAGAACCTCTTCCGTTACATCTGACGACCTCAATCCTTTTAATCGCTTCTCCCAAAAAAGCTGCAAACAGAAAGATGTAGAGAAAAGGTTGGTCATTTGCATAATGGAAAATTAACACCACTTGTCCTCTCACCACTTTGAGTTTTTACAGTAATAATAAGAAAATGTTATGATATTTATAGCCAACTGAATGCAGCCAGGGGAAACAGGAAATGTGAAGGGGGGTGAATGTTTTAATTTGAATTCATTTTTCACCTTTGTATTTCATATAATATACAGTGCATTCAGAAAGTATAGACCCTTTCAATTTTTAACCATTTGTTATGTTATACCTTCATGCTAAAAATTATGTAAATTAATTTTTGTTCCCAGTGAATTTACATTCAGTACCCCATAATGACAGCACAAACACAGAATTATAGATTTTTTTGCAAATTTATTAAAAAAGAAAAACTGAAATATCAAATGGACGTAAGTATTCAGACCCTTTGCTGTGACACTGACATATTTAACTCAGGTGCCGTCCATTTCTTTTGATTATCTTTGAGATGGTTTTACACCTTGATTGTAGTCCAGCTGTATTAAATTGATTGGGCGTGATTTGGAAAGGCACACACCTATTGATAAAAGGCCTCACAGCTCACAGTGCATGTCAGAGCACAAACTAAGCCATGAGGTCGAAGGAACTGCCTGAAGAGCTCAGATACAGGATTGTGGCAAAGCACAGATCTGGAAAAGGCTACAAAAAATTCTGCTGCAGTTAATGTTCCCAAGAGCGCAGTGGCCAAACTGAGAAATTGGGGGAGAAGAACCTTGGAGCGAGAAGTAACCAAGAACCCAAAGATCCTTAGTGGAAATGGGAGAGTTCCAGAATGACAACCATCACTGCAGCCCTTCACCAACCTGGGCTTTATGGGAGAGTGGCCTGACGGAAGCCTCTCCTCAGTGCAAGATGCATGAAAGCCCGCATAGTGGGGGTGCTATAGGACTCCCAGACTGTGAGAAATGAGATTCTCTGGTCTGAAGAAACCAAGATTGAACTCTGGACTTAATTCTAAGCGGTATGTGTGAAGCAAATAAGGCACTGCTCATCACCTAGCCAATACCACAGTGAGGCACAGAGGTGACAGCATCATGCTGTGGGGGTGTTTTGCAGCTGCAGGGACTGGGCTACTGGTGATAGTTGATGGAAAGTCGTCAGGACCTCAGACTGGGCTGAAGGTTCACATTCCGACAACAATGACCCTAAGCACACAGCCAAAACAACACAGGAACAGCTGAGGAACAGCTCCATGAATGTCCTTCAATGGCCCAGCCAGAGCCCTGACTGAAACCCAATTGAACATCTTTGGAGAGACCTGAAAATGGCTGTATACCAACGTTCCCCATCAAACCTGACAGAGCTGCGGAGGATTTGCACAGAAGAGTGGCAGAAAATCCCCAAATCCAGGTGTGAAAAACTTGTTGCATCATTCCCAAGAAGACTCATGGCTGTATTTGCTCAAAAAGGTGATCTACCAAGTACTGAGCAAAGGGTCTGAATACTTATGTCCATGTGATATTTCAATTTTTCTTTTTTAAATAAATTTCCAAAAAAATTTAAAATTCTGTGTTTGTGCTGTCATGGGGTACTAACTGTAGATTCATGAGGAACAAAAATTAAATTACATAATTTTAGCATGAAGCTACAACAAATGGTTAAAAATTGAAAGGGAATACTTTGAATACTTTCTGAATGCACTGTATACGTAGGAATTTGGCAAATGACCCCGTAACCTGACAATGGTAATATACACAAAGCCCCTTGAATGTATGGTCATTAGCTACTAAGGCACTGCTTATAAATGATCTCATTACTGATCACGGTCTTGATTTAAACTTGGTTTAAACAAGACTACAACATCCCTTTAATTTAGTTTGCTGCTCCTGGGTATGCTTATAAAACTAAATGCAGTCTGAAATGGAGGTGGTGATGTTGCTGTTCTCTTTGATTGCAAACCAGATATCACAGAGAGATTAGGATACAAATTCAATTTGTATTTGAATTTATGGTCTTTAATGTAACTAGCATAGCGATAAGCAACACTCTTACAGATGTCACTATTTTCATTGTTTATAAGCCTCCTGGCCCTTACAGTGACTACATAAAGGAATTCACTGATTTCTTAAGCCTGATCATTCTTGTAGATAGTTTTCATTGTTGAGGATTTTAATATTCATATGGAAAATGATACTGATCCTCTCAGGAAATCCATATTTGATTCTGTTGGTTTTACAGAGAATGTAGGGTTTACTCATCTGTTTAATCACACTCTAGATTTGGTTCTTAGTTGTGGTATTTTCATGGAACATGTGTAAATTTTCTACTAAACTCTGCTAATTCTGACCATGCAATGGTGACATTTGAAATTCAGACAAAGACAGCTCCTCAGTACTACAACAGTCATTCGATCAGTCCTTCCACTGCTGCAGCTCTTGTCTACACTTCCACACATTTTACACACATTAGGTGAGGCCACTACTGAGTCTGAACTGGGAACTGTGTTCCAAAAGGTTGAGCAGGCATCTGGTTGCAGTCTTTGACTGTGTTGCTCCATTAAAACGAAAACCACTCAGCAACAAGAAACACGCACCTTAGCATACAGACCAAGCACAGGAGCTTAAGCAAGACACATAGAAGCTCAAACGTAAGTGGTGCATCACTAGGCTAGTGTTCCAGAGAACCTGGAAAGAAAGTGTCTCAAGATATATACATGCCCTATCTAGGGTCAGGTCCACGTACCCCCCAGACTAACAGAAAATAACAAGAACAATCCAAAATTCCTATTTGTCGCGGTCACATCTGACAAATAATCATGCATCGTTGTTATTGCTGGTTCCAGTGACCCTTAACAGTAATGACTTTATTAAATTTTGACCGAAAAACAGTATTAGGCTATTCAGTGTGTTAAATTGGCTGCTCGTAACATTCTGACATCTGGCTCAACAACGTCTGATAAAATAAAGAGACATTTGAATTACTCTCTCTGAAAAAAGGCTGCACCACTCAGAAGTAGCACACTACTTGATATGATTAACATCTTTAAGTGTGGGGAATGTCCCAAAGTCACATAAGGTTGCTGTTGTCAGACGTGTCCTTAGGAGACCAAACCTGGATCCCACTGATATAGCTAATTACAGACCCATTTCTATCCATCCATTTATTTCCAAAATCTTAGAAAAAGTGGCTGGTAGTCAGAAAAAACAACATTAATTAAATGTTCCTGTCAGGATTTAGGCCAAATCATGAATGGCTTGCTTAAGGCTGCTGATGATGGTACCACACCCCTGTTGGTTCTTCTGGATCTAAGCGCAGCGTTTGATGCTGTTGACCATGACATTTTATTGGCAAGGCTAGAGACTTTGGCCGGCATTAAAGGACAACAACTGGTCTGGGGCCTCTCATATCTAATCGCGCTTCTCCACTCTCACCAGTAACCAAGCCACACCCAACCTGTTACTGTGAACTGACAGTTTTCCACTGCAAGGTTTGCAAGCCATACCAGAGCCCTCACCATCAGCTATCAAAGACTGAGGGATGCATGGCTGAAGTTAGGAGCTTTTGTGGCTTTGAACTTCCTTCTATTAAATCCTGAAAAAACAGGCGTTACTATTAGGCTCTAGGGCATTGCAGGGTGTTGCTGATATCAATGTATGCACAGTGGTTAAAAGTCTTTGTGTTACTATTGACTCAGCTTGTCTCTGGATGCTCACATAAATAATTTGGTTAAAACACTTTTTTCCATCTGAGGAATATTGCAAAACTTAAAACAATGCTCTCACTTCAGGATGCAGAAATGTTAGTGCACACCTTCATAACTTCTACACTGGCCTACGGCAATGCCCTATTGTTTGGGAATGCCTCTGCATCATTAAATAAACTCCAGTTGGTGTAGAATGCCGCAGCAAGTGGCCTAACATGGACTAGGAAACATGTGCATCAGTCCTGTACTGGCTTCACTCCTTTGGCTCCCAGTTAGGTCTCGTATTGCATACAAGGTACTACTGCTTACCTATGAGGCACTGAACGGTCTAGCACCAGAGTATATTAGCAGTTAACTCATTTTATATAACCCCCTTCGTTTGCTTCACTGTCAAGGGGGGGCTACCTAGCGGGGCCTAGAGTGGAACGATCATCATTTGGCTGCAGAGGGCTCGAATGTTATTAAATAGTCTATCGGCAAACGTCCGAGATTCACAATCACTCCTGATTTTTAAGTCAAGGCTAAAAAGTCATTTGTTTAGTGTAGCATATGGTGACAAAGCTGATAGGTCATTCTCATCCCTGGCTGGGGTTACAGTCTGTGAAGCAGAGATGGTTGGAGATCAGTGTCATTGATTGTGGATGAACTGTGTGTCCAGTGCGATCACTCTGGCTTCGCATGTCCCATGTGTTGTTGGAGTGCTGGTGCTCAGGGATTCCTCATGCCTCTTCCCCACCCCCACCCCTCCTGCCTGGTTAAGCTGCCAGTTAATTAGACCTGCTGGAGCCTCCTCAACTCAACTACAGAATACCTTCTATAATACAGTATCTGAAACACAGTGTTATTAATGCCCTGTTCAGCTCTCCGGCAGCTCCGGGTGGTGAGCAGTTCCCTGCCCGCCCACCCAACTTGACTACACATCTGCTGTCCTCCCCTGCTTGCTGCTGGACCAAACCACCCCTCCATCCCACCAAAGAAAGCAGCTTCTTCACCTGCCGGTCCTGACATTAGCTGAACCTTCCACATTTATACCTGGACTATACACAATTTTATTTTATAAAATGGAACTTTACTATTTTGGACTTTCTTTTCCATCCTTGGAGGTTGGACTCCTGCTTTGAGTCTGGTTCCTCCCAAGGTTTCTTCCTACTAGGACATTTTTCTTTGCTACTGTCACCTCTGGCTTGCTCTTTGCAGGCACTGAGAAGGGACAATGTAAAGTGCTTTGAGACAATGTAATATTGTGAAAATGCACTATATAAATAAATTTGGTTTGACCTGAATTGAACTGAATAATGAAGAATAATAACTCAACAATTGCCGACAGTTTACAGTGTGACGTTTCTAGACTAGCTAGTGCCAAATGGTAGCGTGGCCACGCAGATCACGTTACCCTCGGCTGAGTGATTGCACCACAAGACAGGATTTCGATTAAGTGCATTTTCAGTGTATATTTAGCAGGGACGTAATGGTTCATAAAATTCATGGTTCAGTAAAGACCTCGGTTTTGGGTTCACGGTTTGGTGCAATATTGGGAGAGCAGGGAAAACAGAATTTGCTTTGAAATTATTTATTAATAAAACTGCAAACACCAACACAATCAGGAACAGTTGCAGTCCAATGGCAATGAATCTGTCGACATATCTGAATAACAAAACCTAAAGATGCTTTTTTTGCACATTGTAAAAACAATTATGTTCAACAAATGAATAAAAACAAAACTACAATATCATAACAATCATAATGAACTAAATCACGTGTTCTTTACTACAGAGTATGGCCACAAATTTGTAGTGATAAACACTCCTAAAGCCTATAGTTATTTTCCAGTACCATCAGATATTCCTGGTAAAAGCGCCTTTATTACCGTGGGGGTACTAATTTGCGGAGGCAGTTTCTGTCTTTCTCCAGTTGAACATGAATCAGATCATGTTGTCTCAAGTGAGTCAGCATGTTTGCTTGTGATTTCAGCAACATCAGAGTTCGGTACAACAGAGCTGACACAGTCTTGGTCTTATCAACTGCTCTCTCTTCAGTGTTGCTGTACTTTATTGCGAAACCAAAATGTTCTTAAACTGCAAATTATGACTGACTATAAACAGCCATAAACCACTTGCAACCACAATTAGCACGATTTTTAATACTTTCCATATCAAACATCTACTTGTGAATGTAGGTACCACCCTTGTCAATAAATGCATCCATTCATTTCATTGTGTATACTGAACTGAAAATGAGGTACTGAACTAATGGGTACTATTACAGCCCTAATATTCAGTCAAAACAACAAATTCAGATGAAATGTAGCTACATACACATTCAATGCAAAAATATTCAGAACTTATTACCATCATCTAGACAAGCTTCTATTTAGTGGGACCCCTTAGCAGGCAGGACCCAGGACAGCCGCACTGTGGGCACAGCCCTTATGACAGCTCCATCCAGAAACCGTGGCCGGACAAAAACCATTCATGATACACTGAATGGAGGCACCACTGCCTACATGTCTGATTACAAAGCTGCTTCATATAAGCTGCATGTAACTGAGTGCTGTAAAAATTGTCAACATCCCCATCTGTGCTTGCTGCTAGTATTAACCCAATAGTGGCTGTTAATAAAGAGATTTTTAAAGAGACTTTTCATCTCTTTTATTAAAATGGCTCAAACACTGGCCAGAATATATTGTTTTGCCCTATCTATGTGCGTCTGCTGCATTGAAAACATTCTCTGCCCTCTAGGATTCTGGATTTTGTAATATGGACCATCTATGCTCCCCCCCCGAATAAGACATTTGTTTATTGGAATTTGTTTATTTCTCTTTTTAATACACTATTGTAATGTGAATGCCTGTGGTCGCTTTTTAATCATGATATGGTTAGCTTCTTATATGTTCTTATGAAATAAAATTGTTTTTCTTCATAAAGATAAGATCTGGTATTCCAAAAAATAGTTGCCTACAAGTGCTGTGTTATTAAAGATACTAAATGACAGCCTACTTATTATTGTTGTGGGGATTGCAATTTACTGGCCTTCGGGGCAGAGTACTAGACTGGTTTACCTCTTACGGTAGCCAGTGAACCTTCCCTGTAAATACTGGAAATTTTAATTCCTCCCATTACATGTGGAATACCTCAGGGCTACATTTTGGGCCCTATCGTGTTTCCATTGCTATACTGATGAAACTCAGATGGACCTACTCTTGAAACCCCATGCCCCCCACTATCTGATGAACTTATTTGCCTGTTTGAAAAACAATGGTCTGAATGGCTCAAAATGTTCTTCTACTAAATGAGAATACAACTAATTATTTTATTCTGACCATCAAATCACATTGATCCTGTTTCTTGGAGCCTGAGTCAACTCTCCCCTTATGCAAAATGGCATGCCACTGATCTTGCTGTAAGCAATCTTACTGTAGATTCGATCAACACATCAATCCTGTAGTAAAATCTATCATCTCAGAAATATTTTAAATCATTTCTATTTCCCACAGGGCCTGATGAAAGTCATCCATGTCCTGATCTCATCCTATTAGATTACAATAATTCTCTTTACATAGGAGTCACTAAATCATCTGTGTCATGCCTGCAGTTATTTTAGAATGCTGCAGCAAGGTTACTGGTCAGGTCAAAAGAGAGGCACTGTCTTACACCAGCCTTGTCTTTGTTATACTGGTTTGCACTCCAATACAGGATCCGGTTTAAAATTCTGCTAATTGTTCTTAAGCATCAGGCACTTAAGTCAAAAAAGCACTTAAAAAATTACATGCTTTTGAGTTAAGTATATTCTCCCCTCATTAGCGGGTTCACGTTCACCATTAACCTTAACCCGAAGGCGTGACCATGCAACAAATATAATTAATTCAAGAAAGAAAAGGAGGTTTCACCCCAACAATTATGGCAACAACTAAAACGTGGAACATGGACCATTCCATTCATATTGCGAACCTAACTGAAATACACAGAAATCTTATTTTGGAAATAAATGAAAGCACGGCGATAACCTACTATGCTTATATTTGGTCACTCACGAACATGAGAATCCTTTAACAAAAATGAAATATTACAGTGAAATACAGTGATTGAATTTTGCACAGGGCAAATGACATTACCTTAATTTATTTGGGTACGTTAAAATTTTATGTACTGTATAGCTCTGATTTAATGATCCCTCAACCATTTTCCCCAAATAGGCACTACTGCTGCAGGTTCAAAATCAAATAGCACAAAACTAAATAAAATGATTTTAAATCTTTCAGTTTTTTCAAATGCACAATAGACAATCAGTATAAGATGTATGATCCTTTCTTTAATTGTTTTGTACTGGCAATTGTTTTACTTCACAATTTATTACTATCAAAGGCAAAATCAACATTTTATACAATAATATAATGTGAGCCTGTTGTCAGAATAATTTTAAAATTATAGAAAACTGATATGTTACGGTAATGAGTTCACGAGAATGACCTATATTATGTTTAAAAATTAATTCATATACTTCAGCTTTTTTCCCCCTCTTCATTAAGAAGAATTCTGTAAACAAGCCAATAGATATGGAGCAAATATTAGTATTAGTAGCATGGACTGAACTGATCTAAATATCCACTAAATTTGGTGTTTCTACACCTTACAGGTCTCTGCTACCCATATTGTTTCAGTGCAGAATAATAATAATCATAAAAATGACAGAAGAAGAATGATGATAACTATAAGCAGTGACTGAGGGGTTCAAAGGTTGAAACTTCGTCAGTGTTAAACATCATAATGTAATAACTGCACAAATTGTAACTGCACATAATTTGATAATGTAATAACAATATGTAATAATCTGCCAATAATGTAATAAAAATGATAAATGCATAATGTATTAACTTATATAATGTTCCTTTATGTGGATTGTAGGTGTTGTGTGTACTGAAATACAGCACCCATAAGATCCAAGTAGAAAAAAAAAAATCACAAACTGTTTTGAAAGTTATAAGCAAACTTGGCCTGAAGATGGCAGTACAGGGATGGATTAACCCCAAATTTGATGCCTGGATATTATGGCCTGTCCTATATCAATGTGCCAAATTTCATAAAAATCTACCAAGGGGTTCTATGGGCTGCCAGAAACTCCCATGGTAGACAGTATAATATTAGTAAAAAAAAATGTTAATCTTTATACTGTAATAGCAAGAAGAAAAGCAATAGGGAAAAGCATTTATTTACCTATTATTATTTTTCTGTATTTATTTTATCTTTTACAGATTAACTTTTTATGACATACTTGCTGAAAGATCGGAGAAATGTATACTATATAAAAAGGTTTTGATAGAAAATGACAATTTGACATAAAACGTATAGAGTATAGTATTGTTTAATTAGAAATTGGCAATGAATAGACTTTTATGTGATCATTCTTGCTAGCAGGTTAGGGGAGCCCAAGTATTTTTTGCGAATTTTCACAATCGCAAGTATCATCCACCCCTAACCCTTGCAAATGTGAAAGAGCTACTGTACTTGTATAAGAATTAACACATCAGTACATAGAAATATATAACTATATAAATTATTCACATGCATTTTAAGCAGTTACAGAAAATGGATGGAAGGATTTGTTAACATTTACTTTTAAATGTGTAATAACTATAAAAAGTTTTGTTCTGTAAGGTTCTGCTTTCTGAATACCTCAGTACTGCATTTGGCCATGTAGAGGCGCATGACAATACTGCCCTCCAGTGCCCAAAGTGAAAAATGCAATTAAGTGGTGACAATGCATATAAGTCCTGTTTACATATGACACACCTGTATTCCATTGTTTCTCTTCCCAAAGTGCATATCTAGCCAAAGTGTAAGTAAAATCCAGACTTCAGTGGATAGGAGAATACACTAGTTTTATACCTGGTGCACCTTTGATTCTGCAGCGATGTGGGCAGCTCTGGTTTTATGTTTTTTGGACATCCCTTTCAGACAGTTTCCTCTTGCATTCACCGTTACTCCTGTTGGATATGGTCTGTCCTTTGCGGTGGTATGACATTACTCTGGACACCATGGCTCTTAATACACCACAAAGATTTGCTCACTAACAATTTTTCCTCTTTTGCACTCCAATATGTCTCCCAGTATGTTGTTTTAAGGGACTCATTATGTTGTGATATTTTACAGCTGTGCTATTGCTCAGCTAATAGTCACACTCTGCGCTTACTGATGGAATCTGCAATCAGTGAGGATCAAAATTAGCCACCAGGCTGCACATATAGTGGGGTAAACAAATACTATTTTGGCCAGTTTCACGGTCTAACCCCTGTACATGCCACATCTGAACAAAAATCAGCTTTTGCAGTCTTTAAACTGTGCTTTAGCGTTTTCAGAATCTTGGTTTAGGTTTCTTATTAAGAGATTCAATGAGGTATATTGCAATATAAAAATGTATACAACAATGGAGTGATAAAACTGAACCTCAGAGTTAATACTTATAGAAGTATTTCATGTAGTGTCCTAAAAAAATAACTGATTTCCCCATCACTGTTAAATGGGACCTTAGACTGCAGTTCCAATTTAAGACATCATTACCGAGGATAGTCTGCAAATATCTTTATACCTTGTGCAATGACAAAAAAGGCATTCATTCATTCATTCATTCATTCATTCATTCACTCATTCATCTATCCCCCTTTCTGACGACAATTTAAATTTAGCTTCTGCTCCAGAAGAACAAAGATTCAATGTAAAAATAATAATTGAATGTCACGTCATTGTGATGAAGAACAAGCAGAGACAAGCCTTGATGAAGACACACAGCAAACCTGTCTGGGCTGTTCTGAGGATCTCTGCAGGTCGCTCTTCACTTTGTTGCTGGGATGGTTGACTACTTTGGTGACCGGCTGTTTAAAAATAGACGCTGTTTGTCTGATTGGAAGGGAAGTGTTCAAGTCAGGTTTTCCCTGGATGGGGCAGAAACGAGAGACGCTATGAGTTAAGCAGCAGCGGAAATGGCATCCCGTTTTAGATGGAGCAAAAAAAAAAAAAAAAAAAAAACAAAAAGTCATTATAACATAACACCATGTTGTCACATTAAGTCCTTCTCAACTATAAATTAAATTTTTACCACAATTGATTTCCAGGGAATGACTCCCTAAGTAGCTTTCTAATACTTTGTAGCTATAGCAAGTTCCCACTACAGAAAGATTTCCCATCAAATCCAAACTGCATTTACCATGGTGCATGGAGGCATAATGGAAAAGGAATGACCATGAAAAGGAAACATTTTGTACTTCCAAGTTTATCAGCAAATTACTAATTATAAATGTGATGCCTTCATGTGAATTACCAGAAACATGGTTAAATTTAGTAAAAACAGACTAGAGACTACAATGAAATACTATACTTTTAGAAAGACATTTCCAGTACTGTCATCATGTGGAGGAAAATTTAAAAAAATAGTAATTATTTCATCAACTGCATGTAAAGTAACAAATGCAGTAAAATGACATGCAGCTGTGGAAAAAATGAAGAGACCACAGCACAATTTTTTGTTTCACTCAATTTATGGGTGTGTGTCTGTGAATAATATAAATATTTTTTGCAAACAACTACAGCCTGGTTCTTCTCTATTTCTCATTAATGAAGGGCTTCTTCCTTGCTTTATGGGACTTCAGTCCTGCTTCTAGGAGCCTGATACGAACTGTCCTAGCAGTGCACTTCACACCTGCACTTAATGTTTCCCATTCCTTTTGAAGATCACTTGATGTCATCCTTCGATTCATAAGAATCTGTCGGATAAGTTAACAGTCACCTCTGGCATTAGAATGTCACTTCCGCCTTTAACCTGGCTGGTTTCTGGTTGTTTCCAATGTCTCCCGCTTCACCTTATTCTTGTGAACTGCTGGCTTAGAAATTTTGAACCTGGAAGCAACCTGATGCTCAGCCTTCTGCCAGCAGAACCAGTGAAAAACGATTTAAAAATGTAGTTTTGTCTGCTTCAAATAGCCAGATTTAGGATATTTCTTCATGTAAGAAAAAATATTTAATAATAATCAGTTTCGTATTATGAAAAGGCATTTTAAATCTCACACAAAACATTATAGGCAATTTACAGACACCAATTCACCTAAGCATGCTTTGGGACTGTAGGAGGAGAGTGCAGCACCTGACTGACACTACCACAAACATCGGGGAAGCGCGTTAGCATGTCCGCCAAAAGCAAATGGATAATATATTATAACATAAATTCATCTGGAAGTACAAGAGGGGGAAATAATCTCAGATTCCAACGGAAAAATATTTCCTTGCATCGAGATAGCAGGTGGTGTGGTGGTGCAATGGTTAACACTGTGCCTCACTGGCTCCATGTGTGTGGAGTTTGCTTGTTCTCCCGTTCAATCACCACAGGAAGAAAGCCATTCGCTCCCATTGATATCTTGAAAGTCGAACAAACCAGTGTGACCTGGAACTCGATCTGAAGTCAAACCGTGAACGCTGACCTAATATAAATTGTACGCGCCAGGAAATGAGTCATACTACAATGCAATTCTTACTTAAATGCCTTCTTCACAGACTGGACGATTAACCAAATAAAGCAGCGCAACATTACAGTAACTAACAATAAATAAACCACTAACTTACGTGTACTATTAGAGCATTTGTGTCATTTATTTAAACTTTATTTTACCAGGTAAATTAACTGAAAACTAGGTCTCACTGCTTTATGTGATATTCGGGAGAAATAGCAGATTACACATCGGAACTGCCTGGGATACAAACGTCATGCTTGTAACGAAACTCTTCAGTCAATAAGAGCAAAGGTGTGTCGTAATGGAGGCGGTTCCAGTTTGTGCAGCCGGGTGACAGGTCGCAATGCATCTAATCGTAATGCATTGCGTCAGGATCAGAATGCGTTGTTTTAAGCCAGCGCTGTAAGCAAGTTTAAGGCCCCCAATGACCGGACTGGGGAAACAAACTGAAACGTGGACTTAATACAAAGGACTAATGACAACAACCAGAAACAGCTGATCACATGGGGATCCCACACGAGGTTAACGAGGGGGCGTGGCGCACGGAAGGAGCGGAAGGTCGAGGCAGGACAGGGGTAATGTTGAGATAAGATCTTTATTGTTTTGGAAGCCATTCAAGTAATTGAATAGTTCCCTCTCTGACTATTTTCTAATCACTTTCGCGATTCAGCCACCATCTTTGACTATGGCGATTATTATTACACGTCACCTAAATTGGCTACAATTAATTAATGCAAGAAGTACTGTGGACTTCATCTCTAGTACAAAATGTCAACAAAATCAAACGACTTTAATACAGTGGTTAGTCAGGTTTTGGATGAAACAGCATTCTGCATAAAGCAGTCTGGTGGTTTTGACTGTTCAATGATCACACACATTCCTAAAGGTGTGCCACAGATTAGCCCACAAATGGAGATCTATGGGGTTAGAGATGTTCAAGTTGGCACCATCTGACAGCCCACAATACAAGCATGTCCTTTATTGTGCTTGTTCAGCCTATTACTATCCCCTTATCGATCACAATAGAAATAACCTTTGCTACATTTAAGACAATAGCTTACCTAACAAATAAAGATGAACCTGTGCTACCAAGTAATATTGGTAGTGAACATTTTCTTCTTTAACAATAAAACTACAAAAATGTTTAAATGGCTCAAATAACTCTGATGCAAACAGAACGTGCACATGCCATTAATGTATTTCAGTTAGTCAATGAACAGGAGTTAAAAACACTAATAACTAAAACAAAATCGACTGCCTGTTCAAAGGACCCAATTCCTACTCAACTTCGTAAAGAATCCCAGGGTGTTCTGACAAGATCTATACCTGGCATAATCAATGTATCTGTCTTCAGGCAATGTACCTGACTAATTTAGGGTGTACTCACTCTAGGCGATCCGTACCATGCTCAAGCATGTTTGACCCCCAAAGTCCAGTTCATTTGACTAGTGTGATTGCTCTTTGCTGTGCCTGGGCATGGTACGCTGAATCATATCTGGGCTCGCTTTCAGAGGTGGGTCCGGGCACAGTTCAGTTGCTAGATGTGTAATGTGGCTGAGTGTATAATCGCTAACTCTGCCCGAGCAAGGAATTCAGCAAGGAAGTCGCCCATGACGCGACTGGCCATTTAACAAACATGGCGGCAAAGGGATGACTTTGGTCTATGGCAGAGGTGCAGTATCAGCACCAATCCATATCTATCAGATGGATCAGGTATCAGCCGTATGTGACAGATTCATGTCCGATACTTACTTATTTAGTTTTCAGCAGTCTGGAATAAGATAGCTTCTATTTCTTGTTAAATTTGCACAATCGCATAACAAGTCCCCCCCCCCCCCCATTTTAGATGTGTTTTTTGCAGCATTCAAGCTGAACGCTAACGCTGCCACTCAGTTTTTTCTAACATTCAGTGGGTGCGAGTGCAGTGACTTCTGCCTGCTGTGACATCATGTGCATACCCTTTGAGGTAGGAGGAGCGCAAGGATCATCAACTACCTAAATGGTTGATGATCTGGAAGTATGTTATGCTTGAAACAACTAGCAGCACAGCGATTTGCAATCTCTGTGACAAAATTTTGAGAGGTGGGAATAGTGTTTATTGGAAAAACCCACTACACCAAGTGCATGCAATTGGGCGACAACACAAATAATATGAAAAAATGAATAGATGATTTGGGAGTCGCTGGCTTGGGCTCGCTACAGCTTGTGATACACGAAGGGCTGCTGTCGCAACAAAGTGTAAGCGACGCTGTTGCCAGTGGATGAAAAATCGTGGGCCATTCTAAGCATTCGCCACTTGCATATACTCTCTTGGAAGATATACAAATTGAACTGCAAATGCCTCAAAACACTTAACACAAGATGGACAAATGAGGTGGAACGGTATGTTATGTATGATTCTAGTAGCCTAATTAACAAAGCTTTTTTGGTATACATTTTTTTTTTTCATTTTCATTTGACAGTTTAAATAAGGAGCTTTGGTATCAGATCTGGGGGCTGTTTCACAAAGCAGGATTTCTTGCTTAGCTGGATAACTTTTAGGATTTAAGGTAGCCTGGGCCAAAAGTAAGTGGATGAAAATAAAGTCTATTTAGCCCAGACTACCTTAAATCGGACAAGTTATCCGGTTAAGCAAGAAATCCTGCTTCATGAAATAGGCCCCAGTACTCATATCCGCAGATGCCCTCTGTTCAGGTATCGGCATCGTGTCGGACTGATACAATTGGATTGGTGCACCTCTAATGATAATGATAAAGTAAAGACAGCTTTTGTATCAGAATCTGTATTGCTATTGGCGGTTGTGTAACAGAATTGGATCAGAACAGATAAAATGTGGATCAGCCCATCCCTAGTTGACAGTGCAACTGTGCTTATGCTTCAGGACCAGCGTGTAGTTTTTGACATTGACCATTCTACTCTATCACATAGACTTGAATTTGATGTTGGGCTGTGTGGAATGGTGGTGGTTTAAATCATATTTGACTAATTTATGTCAAGACGTGCAAGTGTCTAATAACTGCACCCCTTCATCAGTGTCACCGGTCAAATACGGAGTACCACAGGGATCAGCTCTTGGTCCTATATTGTTCTTTCTACATGCTGGTAACATAATGAGAAAACATAATATTACCATTCCTATCCTGATGACATCCAAAGATACATTTGAGCTATACCTAATGACACGTGTTCTTACTTTAGCTAATTGCTTTAACTAGAACTGCCGGGATCTCCTTTAACCGCCAGCAGCACAAACTCCTGCGCATCATACCTTTCATTTCTGTTAATGGGCCATTGCATTAGCATACCGTTCACCCATCAAGAAAATGATGGGACAGTCAGTAACACTCATAGCAGCGGAGTCGCTGACAACGCAAAAAAGCGATAAAACCCATAATACAGTCATGCATACGTCAAATATTTTAGTGCTCATTGATTTAAGTATTGGTTTTGATAATCCCATGCTGGTAACATTTTTGTTTTTACATAAATACCAAAAGAACTATAATAATAATAATAATAATAATAATAATAATAATAATAATAATAATAATAATAATAATAAGTAGTAGTAGTACAGTTATTATTAACAACACTACTACTAATCGTGTAAGAAATAATAGTACTTACACTAACAAATATTAAATAACAGTAATACTTATATATTATATGATTTTATGTGTTCCAAATAATTTTTGGTGTTCTTCATATTATCACAAATACCAGATTGGCAAATTTGGAGGGGTGACTGTATATAAGCATAAAATGTTATATAATTTTCAAGCAAATCAGCCTGAACACTATTCACATCACAATGCATTTAAGATAAATTTTGTCAGCCTCGTGACAAACATTAGCGATATGGTAGAAGCTTGTCTGGCAAAATCAGAGACTTCAGGAAACATTGCTTCCACATACATTGCACAGTTTAATTAAAGGACGCTTATAAAAACATGTGCAAAACCCACTTGAACAATTCCTGTAGGTGCTACAGGAGTCACTGCAAATAAACAATGTTCAAACGCATAAGCCCTCAATAAATGTTTTATTTTACCCCTATGCCACATGAGAACTGATAACCTTTTAAAATAGGCCTACATCCAAAAAACATTTATATGATACTCATAAAATCTTTAAAAATACACGTACTGATTCAAACTATCACCTGAGACACCTTGGGAGACTCGAGTGCTCCTCCTGTACCAAACTAAGAATGTTCAATTCCAGAGGATTCGAGGTCAAGCTAAGCACCAAGATCTGGATCACCATCCAGACAGAGCCCAATCTCGAGAACATACTGGATTCGTGTTAATATATAGAATTGAAAATGCTTTAAAAATGTGGTCAGTCTCAGACGCTGCATTGTTTTTTTTACCACCTTGATAACAACTGATTAGCTCAGTTGCAACCTCAGTGCTCTCAGAAAGTGAACAATGCAACTGATCATGTTGTACCCATGTCTGTGCAGTTTATATACTGTACAGGGACCACTGTGAGGTAGAAATACCAGCCAAAGTAGTTTGTTATGGTCAAAGTCTATTAGGCATAATAAATGTTTGCATCTAGAAATAATGCCTGTGTCTAGTGTCTAAAACTGCAAAAATAAAAGTTGCAACAATCGGCAAGACGGCTAAGCGTTAATGAGGCTCAGCTATCAGCTAAATGCCGCATTTGAGGTTTATCCATCAACAATGAAAAGCTAAAACTTTAGCTAGTTCTGCACTCTTTCTAGTTTGGTTCGGTAAACAACAGTCAAAAATCAACATTTACCAACACTAATAATAAATAATAATAATAATAATAACAACAACAACAGATTCTGTATTGTTCTTCATGTGGAAATTTTTTTACAGCACCCTCCAACTTGTTCTCTGCAAGTGACAGCAAGCTGGATGTGAAGGGCAGCCCCCCATAGCAGTGCCCAAGGAGCTGGGGGTTAAGGGCCTTTCTCAAGGACCTGCAGATGTGCTGAGGCTGGGCTTGAACCAGCAACCTTCTGATTATGGGCACAGGGGCTAAGCCCACTGAGCCACACACCGCCATATGTAAGAATTGTTTTTTTTTTTTTTTACATATGCAGCACTCAACAAGAAGGCAGGCCTTTGTGTCCAATGTCACAATACAGAGATATCAGTTCACCAGTATACCTTGAAAAGACTGAAGTTCTCGTTGCGTAGCCGCTGCTTGTTTTTTTGAAGCTTGCTTGGCATCATTTTGCCTGTGCGAAAGTCGAAGCATCCCAGGTCCACCGTATTTCCTAGGTATCGTGATAGTTGTGGCTTGCTCCTGAATTTCTTTCCTGTGGGGCTAGAAAAGAAATTAGCTATTGTTATTGCTAGCAACATACCGTCACAGCCCACAAATTAAATAAAATAATAAAAAAAAAAAAACAAAGTGGCACAATGCAAAGGATGCAAAATTGTTTGTTTTTTCATCATCTGTCCAATTGCTTTGTTACAACAGGGACTTTAAGGCTCTCGTCATGTACAGCAGAGATGCTAGCTAAAAGGCCAAGTTGTGCCCTACTTTTAGCTGTATGCTATTCAGGAAAGTAGCCCTTTAGCTCCATTAAGTGCAATGAATACAATTAATCACCGGTAAGTTATTTATCTAGTATTAATGCAATTATGAATGTACACAATTTGGGCAGCTCTGAGCAGGCATATCTTTACCACAGCCTGCATTCTCACAATTACTCAATCACTCAGTTATTTAAAAGCGTCGATTAAAGTTCTCCTTCTCGATTACTCTGCATTATTGCGGAAACATAGTGGGTAAGGGTCCAAATAAAGAGCCACGGCCTCAGTTGTGTGGAAGCACTTCACATTAAAAGGGAATGAAGATACAGTCATCTGTCAGTATTGCAAAGTAAAACTTAAATATCACCACAGATCCCTGTAGAAGGACTGCAATGCAAATATATCTTAATTGAAAACATTTGAGTTTGAGGGACTGACCCAATAATGCAAGGTTACCCACAGAAATGTTCCTTGTAGCCTTGCAGAGTAGTCTAACTTGTCTTTGTTGTCACAATGACAAATTATTCTGCTTAATTTACCTTCTACAATTCCTCTATGCAAAAATAAGTGCTGTATAAAGAAGATTAGCCCCTTGGCTTAGCCGCATCATCTTACATTATACAGTACATAACCATATATTTATGATTATTAGGGGTCCACAGCAGGTAGTCCTTATGGACCACTGTTGATTTTGTTAGGATTTCTCTTTTATTATTATTTTTTTTCTTCTCTAAAATGAAATGGGCAGCTTAAACTATAAGACCGACCAAATTTGGTGGGAAGGTGTTGATTCCTACCCACTGCTCAGACCATCCAACCCAAAACAGACAGTCAAGGGGGAAGCGCTACAGTGCAAAATTCTACATTTTAGCTTACATCTCCTGACCTGTTAAGTCTAGACTTGAAATTCTTTTCCACAGATACAGTGGGCTCTGCCCTACCCATTTGTTCTCACAAAATTTAGCCAAGAAATATTCGGGGTGGAGTTAATTTGCATAATTTCCAAATCCTTCTTCAGCAAACTAGTCCTTTAAATAAGGCACCGGAGCTGATCAAAAATTGTCATAAAAACTTTGGCATGTCTTCCACATGGCCACTAGCCCAAACTGTATCTTAATCATGCCAGCTTTTAGTAAACCCTCAGTTACTAGTATTTATCATCATTATTATTATTGTTGTGTGTTTAGGGCTGAAGAATATTTCTGTTCATGTTGAGATTTGCAGTTTTTGCGATATTTAGGGTTGAAAATTAATTATATAGCCAAAAAGAACTTGCTCAATATTGTCTCGGCGGATTAGAAAACATTTCCGTACAGCAGAAGACGTATGTATTTTCATGACCAGTTCTTGTTCGCTTTTCTCCTCTTCACTCATCTCACAGTCCTCTCACACACATACCACACAGTCTATGAATGAGTCCGGCAGTAAGGAGAATGATCATGGCTCTTGGAGAGCACATGCAGAGCTCATGCCCAAGTAGCACTGGCAAACTCTAGACTCACTCTCTTTTTTTTTTTTTTTTTTTTTTTTTTTTTTTTTAAACATATACTAGATAATTTTTCAAAGGAACCATCATTAAAATTTCAAAGCATGCTAAGGTCTGTTTCCATTGATGGTAAAAATGTTTTAGTGCAACTAGTGGTGATTTGAACCCAGCAGAGTATCGTGGTACTTTCAATGTGACAATTACATGTGCCGGAAATGGCATGTCAATGTTAACACTGCACATTTTGCAAGTCGAAGGCAGTACGGTGGTGTAGTGTGTCTCACTGTCGCTGCACGCCGCTGCTTTGCATGTGTGGAATTTGCATGTTCACCATGCGCGTGCGGTAATTTATACAAAGCGATTGTGACAGCCCTACTAGCATCCACTGGTCCCTTCAAGGCATTTAAAAGTACTGCTCTTATTTCAGTCCAGCCAGAAATTTCATTTGTTTTGCTTGTTCCTAACTGCCTTTGCAAGCCGATTGATTTGGCACAAAATGTTATAATCAATCAGCACAGAATTATGGCAAATAGGCCGATTAATAGGGTAACGACATTTAGGATGACATTCATTTAATAGAGAACACCAGTTAGGCTTTTAATTAAAGCACTACTTTCTATACTGACAACATCCACTGAACCAGTGGTTCCCAACCCAGTCCTCAGAGACCCCAGACAGTCCACATTTTTGCTCCCTCCCAGCTCCCAACACCTGTACCAGGTGTACCAGCCCCTTGTTCTTGATTGGCTGGGAGCTGGGAGGGAGCAAATATGTGGACTGTCTGGGGTCCCTGAGGACTGGGTTGGGAACCACTGCACTAAACCATTCTCAGCAGTGAAATGACTAATGCTAAAAATGGTCCACAAACTAAGCTCTAAATGGTCTTGAGACTAAATACATTTCTAATTCCCTTGTACACTACAGCATCCAGACCCCTGAAGTCATCTGGGACAGTTTTACTCCCTATTCTCAGAATCCTCAGCATCTGTAAAGTATTGTGAATACCTTGCACCTGAATTGTGCCAAATAAGCTTGCTTTGCGTTGCCTAACAGACAAATAAAAAAAAAATACCTACTATGTAAATGGTAACTAAATGACCACAAAGTATAGATTTTTGCTTTTAAAGGAAGTAGAGAAGAATACATTTTGAATGCGAGACATATTATGCATTATTATAAATGCATGGGCTCAGATGTACGCATATATTAGTTATTACCACATTATTACGAATTAGATGAATGAAACGCTTAATTTCTGCCATAGACTTACTTGAAGCTTTGTTTGGACAAGTGCCAGGTCTACCAGAATAAGAACCAGTTGGATTAGAAAACAATGCTGTATTACTACAAAGATCTGAGCAAATAAATTTACTTCTGCAAAACCCATAGTGCTCACACACTACACTTGCTTTGCTGACACATTTTCTTTAGGCAAGAACACAAATAACAGAAACATTACATTTAATTAAATAAAAAAAAATAATTCAAGAGCATGAAATAGCAAATTGAGAGCAGGAAAAGTAAACTGCACATTTTGGGGATTATGTGAGCTCAGGTTAACATTGTCTCAGACCATTAGATTAAACTGTGAGATTCACTGTATTTTAAATGGCTGCCCGTGGCCCGTCTAAGGTTCCATCTGTACAATTAGTTTATCGGATACTGGAAACACCCCGTGATCCTGGTTACATCACTCACCAGGTTGTACCACAAGGTGCATTTCAGTACTAGTACTTACTGTTATGTCACTGAAAATGTTGGTCATGAGTGCAAATGAGACAAAGAGAATATAAATATGGACATTAAGACATACACAAACAAAAACAGGTACCCTCCAAATTGGGAAAGATTTTGCATGGCATGTAAAGGGGAATGTGCGATAAATAAATAGGTACAGTTTCAGAGGGCTCACAGTATTCAGGCAAGAATATATTTATTGGCTTTAGCATTTCCAGGTAATGCATCCGGTACTTTTATAAATTGTACGGGTTGTTGAATGTGCGAGGAGAATGCATTAGAAAGGCAGGGCAGGTGACGGGGCTGTCCGGGGAATACAATGCTGTCATTCCAACAGCCTCACTTTCTAGTTTTATAAATGCATTGCATTCACTGCTGGTAAAACAGTAATGACACAACCTATGCAGACTACAATTAAAGGCTAAAATGCTCCCCTACCCAGTACCTCATACATGCAGCACAACACTTAATTGTTTTTAATTTGTTTTATTAGATCAGGTACAAAAACTTGAGGATTCTTAAGTATGTGCAGAGCTGTGGCTGTAAGATTGTCGGTGCCTGTCATGGCATCAAACCTTGAACCCAGTCATGGACACCAGCAGTAAAGGAAGCCGTTGGGCCTAATGAAGAGGGCTCTCGAGCTTAGTTAGTTTGTGGGACTTCAGCTGACAGGTACTGGCAGGCCAAGCAGAAAGCAGCTTTGGCAGTTGTAGAAGCAAAAATTCTGATGTGGGAGGAGTTCTGCGAGGCTTTGGTAAATGACTTTCGGTCGGCCTCAAAGAGATTCCGGCAAACCAGCAGGCAACTCCAGAGGGTGAAACGGGGCCTTGGCCAGCAGGAATTATGTGCTGTTCACTTTAATTTGGGATATAGTTGGGCAGCGGAAAGACTACTTTGAGGATCTCCTGAATCCCATCGACTCGTCTTCCTTGTAGGAGGTAGAGTCAGAGAACTCAGAGGAGAACTCACCTTTCACTAGAGCCGAGGTCAATGATGTAGTAAAAAAAAAAAAAAAAAAAACTGGTAAGGCTCCAGGGGTGGATGAGCTCCTGAAGGCTCTTAGTGTCGTTTGGCTGACACACCTCTTCAACACTGCGTGGAGTAAGTCAACATTGCCGGCAGGAAGTCAGACTTGTTCCCAATGGGTGTTGGACTTCGCCAGGGCTACCTTTGTCACCGACACTGTTCATAATTTTTATGGAATTTCTAGGCGCAGCCAAGGGGTGGAGGGTATCCAGTTAGGTCACCTCAGGATTGTATCTTTGTTTTATTCAGACGATGGTCCCGTTGGCTTTACTGAGCATGCCCCGGGGCACTTTGCAGCAAGTATCAAGCTGCTGGGATGAGGATTGGCACCTCTTAGTCTGAGGCCATGGTTCTCGACCAGAAAAGGGTGGATTGCCCCCTCCACGTTGGAGATGAGTTACTGCCTCAAGTGGAGGAGTTCAAGTATCTCAGGGTCTTGTTCGTAAGTGAGAGAAGAAGAGAGACCGGGGAGACTGACAGGTGGATTGGTACAGCATCACCAATTATGTGGATATTATACTAGAAGAAAGAGCCAACAAATGAAGCTGCTGATTTACTGGTTGACCTACGGTCCTGTCTTACATATGATCACAAGCTCTGGGTAGTGACCGAAAGTATGAGATTACAGATACGAGTGGTGGAAATGAGCTTCCTTCTCAGTGTACCCAGGCTTAGCCTTAGAGATCAGGGGATGAACTCGGATATCTGGGAGGGGGCTCAAAGTAGAACCACTAGGAGTTAGCTGAGGTGGTATGAGTGTCTTGTGCAACCGGGCAAAGACCCCAGGGGAGACCCAGGACATGCTGGAGAGATTATATCTCTTGGCTGGCCTGGCAGCACCTAAGTATTCCCCCAGAGGGGATGGAGGAGGTGGCTAGACCTGGATAAGCAGCAGAAAAGGGATCATTACTTCTTTTGGGGCTTGAACACCCTTGAAGGGATGCCTGTCCATTGTAGGGTACATACATACATGCATGCATGCATTCACACATACAATCATACTTTCATCAGACATATCAATTAGCATAACTGCACATCTTTCTGTTGAGGAAAATCAGCACAACATTTCATGAACATGCAAACTAGGCGCACAGAGAGCAGAAGCGGGATTTGAACCACCAATCCCCAGCGCTGTGAGGTACCAGATCATGTTCTTACTTTATGTAAAGACAGCTGTCTTTTAACTGTATTTCTCCCACTATATTATTAGTTCTGCAAGGTGAAAATATCTTGAATCTCAGTTAATAGATATTTGCTAAATATTCCCATTTCACATAAATTTTGTTTTTTTAAACATGTCAGTAGTACTGAATAAACTGGCTGCAAACTTGTCAAAACTTGATTAGTCTGCCACCTTCTGGAGCTGTTCTAAGTGAAAAAGTCAATTTATTTTATTACTCCAACACTAACTGAATTCATGTCTGAACTGCATTTAAAGATCAGCCCTGAACTTTAGGGTTCGTGGTAAGTTTTGTAGACTGCAGGGGGGGTTAAAAGAGAGAGCCAGAGCCAGAGAAGATTAATCTGTAAGGGAGCCAGATTACCCCTTACTAAATAAATATTAACATGTTGGCCGATTTTATTTATTTATTTTATTCTACGAGATATTTTTTCGAGTACCATACAGCAGGACTTGATTTGAGTGACATGTGAAAGACACACATTTTGTGTAAATGTAATTATAACCAAATACAGTTAGTGAATGGGTTGGGCACATTCTGATTCACAGTATGACTCATATGAAGCTCTCTCGCTACAGGCCAAGAAGCAAACATGCAAATACCATCGGTTAGCATGCAAGCCACCTACAGTGCCTTCAGAAAGCAGTCAGATCCAGGCTCCACATTCTTTAGGAGACCTTTACCATGACATGCATCGTTCTTTCTTTTGACAAAATTAACATCTGTGCACATGTCAAATTCACTTGACTGGCCAC
The DNA here is from genome assembly GCA_026777045.1 of Hyperopisus bebe. Taxonomy (NCBI): domain Eukaryota; kingdom Metazoa; phylum Chordata; class Actinopteri; order Osteoglossiformes; family Mormyridae; genus Hyperopisus; species Hyperopisus bebe. The sequence continues at coordinate 26,107,632 of JAODJW010000117.1, read as the reverse complement.
GATTTAGCAAGGCAAAATAAGAACCAATTACTGGTATCGCAGAAAATACTCATAATATCACTAGCGTAAGAATTATCTGAGGGACAGGACTTGAGTTGTCATGATTACTTGATCACACTTGATTACACTTATTAAAAAGCAAAATTTTCCTTCTCAATTGCTCTGCAAGATGGCAGAAGGAAGACAGCATGTAGTGGATGAGGATCCAAATAAAGAGTGAAAGCATCAGTTGTGCGGAAGCACTTCACATTAAAAGCGAATGAAAATGAATTTGCCATTCAGTATTGCAAAGCTCACCACAGCATGACTGCAATGCAAATACAGTGGTACCTCAGAACTCAAACTTAATCCATTCAGAACTTGGGTTGTTAATGGCTTCCAATACGATAAAGAATGTACCCCAACACTACCCAAGTCCTGCCCCGATCATCTGCTCCTTCCGTGTGCCACGCCCCCTCGTTAACCTTGTGTGGAATCCCCGTGTGATCACACGTTTCTGGTTGTTGTCATTAGTCCTCTGTATTTAGTCCGCGTTTCAGTTTGTTTCCTCAGTCCGGTCATTGTAACATCATTGTGTTGTTCTGCCTGCTCTCAATTAAACCCCGTGTTTCCCGATCGCTTGAGTCCTGTCCCTGCTTCCCCGGTCCCGGCTCGGCATATCGTGACAACCCCAAGCCATGCCATCCAACACTGCGCCAACACTAGACTATGCCATGCGGTCCATTGTTTATTTTTATTATTACTCTGTATTAATTTGTTCATAAATTGCAACTTTTAGGTTGTAACATTGTACAACTATTGCGTAACTTTTGTGAGCAATGGCTACCAAAATGATATAAAGTACAGTGTATTACCTGATATTTTCAATAAAAAAAAGCACTATCACCAACAAACGATGCTATCACAGCGAATGCGAGGCTGAGACTTCTGAGATTCAGATCGAGTTCTAGGTCAAATTTTTTTTAGTGGTTGGTTCGGCTTTTAAGAAATTCGAGTTCTAATGAGTTCAAGAACTGAGGTACCACTGTACATCATAAAATAAGACCATCAGGACTGACGAATACGCCCAATAATGCAAGGTTAGCCAAAGGTACACTATATGAACAAAAGTATCTGATCATTACACACACAAGAAATTTATGACATCTCAATCAGAATCCATAGACATTGATATAGAGTTGGTGTCCACTTTGCAGCTACAACAGCCGTATCTCTTCTGGGAAGGCTTTCTACAACATTTTGGAGTTAAGACTTAAAACATTTTGCTTAATTTACTTTTTACGATTCATGTCAGAATTATCTAACAATGGAGTTGTCAACCCCATTGCCGCATCATCTACATATCATACATGATATATAAAAAATATCATATTATGGTTAATAAGTTATTGTGTTTTGTGTAGGGATAAATCGGAAAACGTTCTCATTGCGATATTTGTCTATGAGATGTGTCAGCAAAAACAAAGCAGTGTACACACATCAATTGATTTTGCTCATTATCGTCTCTATGGAATACAAAACATTTCTGTACAATGGAAGAAAAGTTTTATCATCTTCATTTTTCTGCTCCATAATTATTTAATTGCTCACAAACGCTCCACATGGTCTATGAGTGTGTCCAACAGTAAGGACGAGAATAATTAAGATTGTTTCAGAGAGTGCATGCAGAGCTCATGCAAAAGCAGCGCTGGTAAACTTTAGATATACACAAGACAATATTGAAAATGAATCACCATTAAAATTGCAAAGCTTGCCAAGTTTTGTTTCCTATGATTGAGTAAAAATGTTTTAGCGCAACTTATTGCCGTCACATGTATGTGACAATCAGAGTCACCAGTGCGTCGCAGACGCCCATCAGATATATAGCAGACTAAATATCTGGACATATTGGCAACTCCAAATCCTGTAGTCAACAGCCAATGAAAATGCAAGACACAGGGCCCTTCATAATGGGGGTACGTGGGTACGCCCCCCCAAACAACTTCTTTGCAAGAGATGGTGTGCAGCGTAAAAATTGTGCAACATGTCTTTTGAGTCCAGTTAGTTATGTCTCAGCAAAATAAGCTCAATTCAACACTGGCAGCAAATAAAATTAGCACCAGTGATCCATCTGGCTCTTTACAGATTGGCAGTGTGCACACTGTAGCATATCTGATGTTGATCGTTTTATGCAGAATATGTTCATCTGTGCTCTACATAGTGCCTCACCTTAACAACTTACAATGCCTCAACTTTTGCGTAGGTGAGATGTGCTCATGTTTCCCATAGTGGAGCTTAGCAAAAAATGCATGAATGGCATCACAGGATGTGTTGAGGTTCAAGCGCAAAGAGTCTGTTGATTTACCATTTTCTTGTAGAGAAGCAAAAGCAAATTTGAAAAACTGCAAGCTCCTGAAAATTACTGAGTAATTTCTGTGATTGCAGAATTGTGAAAATCAGCGTAATAGTGCTTCATTACTTTACACCTGTTTGAACTGAAATTGCAGTAGGCTTTACAGAATGATGATGACCCTCATCCCTTCTGTGGAAAAAAAATGAGACAGTGCACCTAACATATGAAGAAATTAGGCTGTAGTAGCAGACAGGGAATTGCACTGAAAAAAAAAAATTGTTTGATTTGTTTTTAGTCAAAGATTATTAAAAAAAATATCTAATTTTCCAATAATTTCTCTGGATAAAACTTTGTGTGAGACACTATACTTGTGATCAGGTCATTGGTTGAAATCCCAGGGTCTACAAAGAGTAAGTTGAGGGTGGCATAAAGACAATTTTGATTAATAAAGTATCTATTATTAGATTATTAGAATAATTAACCCCAGTTTCTTCAGGGACTAGCTGACAATTGTTTTCTCAGCTCTATGTTACTTTATATAAAGACGTCTTCTAATTAAATGCAATGTGAGCAAGCCAAAATAGGCAGAATTATTCTGCAAATTTAAGAAAATGTGGCATTTTATTTTGTGCGCAAAATGCCCCTGCCTTGAAAATAATATAAGCACAAAAAAATCCAAAAGCAAGCAAACAAGAGGTGCCATCAACAAATACCAAAAATAAAAGAATTATTAAATACAACTGTCTCAGAAAACACGAAACAGAAATTTCACCAAGAGTTCTAATTAAATTTGCAAAAATTAATAATTCCATACTTCTAGCAGTTTCTGACCTCATTTGGCACAGGCCTGAAAGACCCAGCCTGAAGGACCCAGCGCATAGCAATGCAAAATATGTTACTATAGCATTATGAAATTAAGTCCCTTAAAAACAAGATTTGTCAAATCGATTTGTCTATTTATTCAAAGATATCTAATATGTACAAGAGGCAACACAGTGGTTGAGGGCTTAGCACTGCTGCCACATGGCGTCTTCAGGGTTGAGGGTTCGATTCCTGCCCGTGGCTATTTGTATGTGGGGTTTTAATGTTCACACCATGTTTATTTGTGTTCCCTTTGTCACGCCAGTTTCCTCTCCTATTCAAAAGGGGAAAAAAAATTACATTTCCAGTGTGTGTGTCCTGTAACGGACCTTGTGTACTGCAACCCTTGCCTTCTTTCTTATGCTCCATGTTCTGTAGGCTGCAGAGAGAAGCAACTACATGTTATTTATAAAGAATAACCAGCTGAAGTGAGGAGAAGGCATGCCGAAAATCCTGCGATACCACAGCAGCACTCCAAATGCTATTAACCTGTTTATGGAAGATAATTATCATTTTATAGTCTAAACAGTCTAGAAAGCAACAATTAAAAATAAAATTAGCAAACATATGGGTTCCCATCAGGACTAAATTGTAAATGTGAAACAAATCAGCTGCCACAGCATCTCTCTCACGTTAGCATCAGCAGTGGCTATTGCTGTTCACAGCATGAAATGATGCTTTGTGAGTGATTTGTACAGTACTTTTAGTGTTAGTTTTCACGTATGCAGTCTTGCTCTCCGATACACATGCACAGCAAGTGAGAGTGACTCAGAGCTGCCATATAGGGTGCTATAGAGCACTTATAGGGGGCTAGAGGCCCTGGTCAGGGGTGCTATGGGGATGCCACTTTTCTGCAAAGCAGAGATACTCAACCTAGAGACCTTCTGATAGCAGGCACAGGGGCTTAACCCACAGCATCATACAAAGGAAGCCACAGATACCTAAAAAATAGACCTACATCCTGGCAAGGCTGTACTTAAGACTCCAGCCTGTCTAGAATAATGCAAGATGTTTTCACGAATGACTGGACTCGACAGTCCAACAGGAGTACAATCATGAACACCAAACAAATCTTTTTAATAAATAATAAAGCTATATTAAAATCTCACTTTTTATAACCATTCCTAAAACAATGTGTAGCAAAAAAAATCCAATATAGTCTAGTTTTTCCACTTGGTCACAGATACTTAAGAAAAATGTAAACATATTAATATTGCAGGCATTTGACAAATTAGATTTAAGTTTTAAACATTTTAAAAAGAATTAGTCCATAGAATAATCCATCCATTTTCTAGCTGCTTATGCTGGTTGGGGTTGTGGGCAGCACCTGGAGCATACCCAGAGGCGGAGCCAAAAGCAGGGCAGGCGGAGCTAAAGGCAGGGCAGGCGGAGCTAAAGGTGGGGCAGGCACATACAGACTCAAGGGAACAATAGAGGCTCAAGTTGACTTAACCATATATCTTTGGACTGTGGAAGGAATCCAGCACATCATGCAAACTCTACGCACACACAGCACATGGCCTGCAGACAGTGTTACCTGCTGAGCATCGATGTTATTCATGGGGGAGACGAGTGGGACACATTCCACCCAATATTCAAACAAGTGGTCTTTGTCCCACCCAATATTTTCCAGGATTTTGCTTTTAAAAATACGAATAAATTTGTCAGGAGAATTCAGTTCTCATACAGGTCTACCCCACTGACTGAGAGGGAGAAATACAAGCCCAATTCCAATGAAGTTGGGACGTTGTGCAAATTGTAAATAAAACAGAATGCAATGATATGGACATCTCATAAACCCATATTTTATTCATAACAAAACATAGAAAACACATCAAATATTTAATCTGAGAAAATGTATCATTTTAAGGAAAAGATAACGTGATTTTGAATGTCACAGCAGCGACACGTCTCAAAAAAGTTGGGACAAGGCCATGTTTACCGCTGGGTGGCATCCCCTCTTCTTTTAAGAACAGTCTGTAAATGTCTGGGGACTGAGGAGATCAGTTGCTCGAGTTTTAGGAGAGGAATGTTGTCTCATTCTTGTCAGATAAAGGATTCTAGTTGCTCAACTGTCCTAGGTCTTCTGTGTCGTAATTTTCGTTTTACGATGCGCCAAATGTTCTCAATCGGTAAAAGATCTGGACCACTGGCAGGCTAGTTCAGTACCTGGACCCTTCTTCTACAAATCCATTATGTTGTAATTGGTGCAGTGTGTGGTTTGGCATTGTCATGTTGGAAAATGGAAGGTCTTCCCTGAAAGAGATGTCGTCTGGATGGCAGCAAATGTTTCTCTAGAACCTGGATATACCTTTCAACATTGATGGTGACTTTCCAGATATGCAAGCTGCCCATGCCATATGTACTAATGCACCCCCATACATCAGAGTTGCTGGCTTTTGAACCGAGTGCCGATAACACGCTGGGTGGTCCTTCTCCTCTTTAGTCTGAATGATCTGGCATCCCTGGTTTCCAAAAAGAATTTCAAATTTAGATTCGTCTGACCACAGAACAGTTTCCCACTTAGCCACAGTCCATTTTAAATGAGTTTTTGCCCAGAGAAGACGTCAGCGCTTCTGGATCATGTTCGAATGCAGCTTCTTCTTTGAATGATAGAGTTTTAACAGCCATCTTTGGATGGCATGGCGAATTGTGTTCACTGATAACGTTTTCTGGAAATATTCCTGAGCCCATTTAGTGATTTCCATTGCAGAATCATGCCTATTTGTGAGGCAGTGCTGCCTAAGGGCCTGAAGATCATGGGCATCCAGAATACTTGTCCCTTACACACAGAGATTTCTCCAGATTCTCAATCTTTTGACTATATTATGTACTGTAGATGATACTATTTTTGACCTCTTTGCAATTTTACACCAGGGAACTTTTTTCCTGAAATTGCTCCACTATTTGTCAATGCAGTATTGGAGGGATTGGTGATCCTCTGTCCATCTTTACTTCTGAAAGACACTGCAACTCTGACGCTCTTTTTATACCCAGTCATGTTGCTGACCTGTTGCCAATTGACCTAATTATTTGCAAATTGTTCCTCCAGCTGTTGGGTTTTTGTACCACTAACTTTTCCAGCCTCCTATTGCCCCCATCCCAACTTTTTTGAGACGTGTTGTTGTCATGAAATTCAAAATGAGCCGTTATTTTTCACTAAATAGCATAAATGTCTCACTTTAAACATTTTACAGTTTATGAGATTTCTATGTCATTGCATTCTGTTATTTACAATTTACCCTACGTCCCAACTTTTTTGGAATCGGGGTTGTAAATAAAATGTCAAGTAAGAAGAAAAAATGATTGTCTGAAACTCACTCTGGTTCTAAATACTTTTACATTCACTTGGTACTTTAAGTAACAACAGCAGATCATAAACTTTTGTTTGATTGCAGTCTTATTAATTCACGTTTTTTTTAACAGCACATGTGTAATGTATAAAGAATAAAACACATTGCTAAATTTACTGTGACATTTTTAAATGAAGCTTGTGTATCTCATGTCTTAAGTGAAGAGCTTACCCTGCCTTTGAGTGTGTGTGTGTGTGTGTGTGTGTGTGTGAACATTACTTCACTTTGATTTGGTTAAGCAAGCGTTGATTAAATTGTTCTGAAGGCTTGACCTGAGAGCACCCTTGTCATTCAGAAACATGATCACGTGGTTGCATATATTTATATTTCGAAATCAAAGGCAATTGGGTTTTGCCGCGTTACTACCAAGTCAACAGGTTAAATGAGTGCAAAGTATTTATTAAATTCATACAGCTGTTGGCTGTTGTCCTGTTCATGGAAGCCCTCGACACAGAAACTGTGGCGGTTTGACCTTTGGAACAAGCAAACCTTTTGGATGCACAGCTGAAACTTGCCATTTCTTAGTGTGTTGGAAAGGCTTCGCTTATTTGTTTCCTGTGTTATCCACTTCAGGAAACTGGAGCGAATGCACTTTAATGTCGTGAGAAAATGAGAGTATCATTGTTGGTCACACTGTTACAAAGGCTTGAGAGTAAAAGCCGCACTCAGTGTGGAAAGTTCCTAATGTACAGATCAATGCATCTTATATAAACATACAGTGCTGCTTTACTTATAAGCACAATGTCTCCTTTTGCCATGTTTCTTGTCACTTTCAGGAAAAAAAATGTTGATGTTATTCCCAGAATATTTCTCAGAATTTAAAAGTTTTCAGATTGGCCAGGAAATATTATGGCAAGTGTGTCTCCTCTAAGTTTGCTGCACTTACTGTAATGCAATTGTTAGGTAAGATGTTAGGGAGATGGTAAACTTATGTACAAACTTACGTATGTTCTTGTATGTTTAAAGAAAATTATTTGTCTTTTTAAAGATAAAGTTTTTGGAATACCAAATCTTTTTCTAAAAATAGTTTCCTAAGAAGTGGGGGTCATCTTATAATCAGAACTGACTCCATCATTTATTATACATCACTTATACATTAACTGGAGGCAGGATTCAAATCTATACTGGAGCTGCAAGGTGCAGTGCTACTCAGGGTTCACTATGTCAACCCACAAAACCAACAAAAGAGAATTCAGTGAAAATGCAGTGTTACTCACTCCTCATCAAGTTTCTAAAATTAAGTGGGAGGTTAGCAGGTGACTGTGAAATGTAAGGACAAGAAGCAAAGAGAGGTTTCAGTGTCCAACCTGTGCCTCAGAGGAAGGAAGGTGATAGGCACACAAAGGAAAGCGGGCAGGAGACTGCGGGAAGCGGGGGGTGGGGTGGCGGTGTGAGACAGAGCCGGTTCACACAGAGTTTAGAAAGAGCGCTGCTCAGGACCTGGCAGGCGCAGGGACAGGCACTGACACGCTCCGGAGGTGCTGTCCTCCACAGTATGCTGCACCTACTGCATGGAGCACCTCAGAACGGCTCACTGCTTATATCTGTCCTGGTTATTTGTTCTAAAACATGTCTGGCACAGGCAGACTGCTCCAAATTCAACACTCAGTCACCAGAATGTTGTTCTCAGATGTGACCTATTATATTCGATGTTTTGTAGCATTCAGTCAAATTAAATGGGTAGTATCTCTTGACACAGGCTCTCAGAGCACACTGTGCGCTGGTATCCAATAAAGATGTTTATTTTCCCTCCATCTACAAACTGTTTATCCTGGTCAGGGTCTCGAGGGGCCTGGAGCCCATCCCAGGCGGACAGGAAGGAGGCGGGGCTACATTCTGCAAGGGTTGCCAGTCCGCTGTAGGGCACTGGTTGCTAGTCCGCTGTAGGGTATGTGTTGGGACTTTGTGAAGAAAACCACACAACATGGGGAGAACATGCAAACCGCACGCACATGGAGTGGGTGTGAGCCCTGGAAGTGTTAGCCATCCTGAAGACCCTAATTACTTACTTAATTACTTGGGCATACAGTAATTGTGGTATTTATTTGGCATGTAGTACGATTCCAGTCACATCACTGAACACAGGCTGTAAATCATGTATCTTGGCATTCCCAGCATTTGATTGTTTGTAAAATTTTAAGTGGAATAAGACGGTATTTATTTTTAAGTCCTTTAGTTGATTCTTAAAGCCTGTGGGTGAGCAATAATTTAAATTATGAATGATACTGCATTCAGTTCAAGGGACAACATCAAAGTAATATCAAGTAATTTTAAACCATTTCAATTAAGCCTACAGGTCGGGTAAATGCTACTGGATACAGCTTAAATCATGTGACATTACAGCCCATCCATCCATTCTCTGAAACTGCTTATCCTATTCAGGGTCGTGGGGGATCCAGAGCCTATGGGCGCAAGGCTGGGAATAACCCAGGATAGGGCACCAAGCCATTGCACACACACACACATACACACACCATTCACACCTATGAGTAATGTGGCAACTACAGTTAAACTCAGCATATTTTTGGACTGTGGGGGGAAACTGGAGTACCTGAAGGAAACCCCACAACAACAGGCACGTTCCACAAATGGGAGCCATGATGGAGACTCAAACCCTGGACCCAGAGGTGTGAGGTAGCAGTACTAATCATTGTGCCGCCATGCTGCCCCTCACTACAGCCCAATCAAAAGTAATTAACAAAGAGGTCAGCTAGACTGAAACCCAGCATACAAATGGGTTGTGAGGATCAGGAATGTAGCAAGCATCATTAAGATACTGATTTACACAATTATACAGAAGGTGGGGTGCTGGTGTAATTTTAAAAACCTAGCATAGATGTGTAAGTTTTTTTTTGTCGAAGTTTTTGCATCAAGTATATATGAAGCAAGTTAGGAAGTAAATACATCTGTGAAAGGAATTCATTTAAATTTCTTGAAGGAAAGAATGATACTGAATGATTAAACACCTTTCCCCTGGTTACACAGAGCTGTGAGCTGTAGCGTATTAATGGAGCTTCCACAGTACGTAAACAGGAGTGGTGTTAGGTGTCCCTCTAAAACTGCATTTACCTATAACTGTGGAAACCAGCCTATTTTCAGAAACTGTTTCTATTCCTATTTTAAAATGCCATGCTTATCTTTACCGCAGCAAAACAAAAAAAAAAAGTTGTAGCTAAAATTAATTTGAAAAACAGGAAAACAGTTTAATAATAATGTCTTTTCTGACCAAGGGCAAGGAGGTGGTAGCTCTGGGAGCCTAAACATCATGAACATTTATACTGTAGATAATCACTGCTTTTATAAATCAGTGTTACACAAATGGCACCAAGGACTTACTGCTGTAATGTAAATATCATTGCCTTGTGATTTTGGTTAACGTGCATCTCTTCTTTCTGAACAGTGCTGTGTAACTGGGGTCTGACCACCATGAACCAAGGTAAGGAAAGCCATTTATATTCCATGTACTGTCTGTACCATGTACAGTACTGAGATCTATTGTTTGAGTTTTTGATACTTGGAATATTCCAAAAACAGAAGAGTCAGCATTTTTCTGAGACTTAATGTTTGTCATTCAGGCTTATGAAGGTATTTCTCCAGAATGTGCTAGTAATTGTATTCCAGGAGTGAATATGGAGTTTTGGACTAGTTGGCCACCACAGACACTTTCTTGTTAGTGGGATAACTTAAAAAGTAATTGACTGATTTTTTTCAGACTTTGAAGACGCATTGTAGGTTCTGATACAAATTGCCCTGTATTGAAGCAACAACACTTAGTGGCAGCAAAGGGAAGGGTGAAAGCAAAGGACATTTGACCTTGTCAAGGGATTCTGTAGAAGACACTTGTAACTAAAAATATGGGGGCAGCGTGTGGTTCAGTGGGCTAAGTCTGTGTGCCTGTATTCAAAAAGTCACTGGTTCATACTCAGCATCAGCACATCTGCGGGTCCTTGGGCAAGGCCCTTAACCCCCAGCTCCCTGGGCGCTGCTATGGGTGGCTGCCCTTCGTGGACAGCTTACTCTACAAAGGGCAAGTTGAGGGAGGCGTAAAAAAGACAATTTCCCCACCGGAATCAATAAAGTATCGATTATTATTATTTTACCTTTTCAGACTTTGCTGACAAATGCTATGAGTGTTTATCTGGAAGTGCTCAAATTTTGAGCCAATTGCACCAAAACTGAAGCAACGGCACTTAGTGGCAACAAAGAGATAGGTGACTGCAGAAGATGCTTGATCTTGTAAACAGCATAACACTGTTTGATTTTATTACTCTGTTTAGTCTATTTGTTCTTTGATGGATCTTATTAACACTTTGAAAAAATATTATATGGATGACAACTTACACCAGAGACAAAAGCCGTAGCACTAGGCAGCAGTGGATGGAAAGGAAAGCTGCAAGAGCCATCTTGTGAACACAGGAAATGTGAAAGTATGGATATTCTAAAATAAAGTTGTTATTTTTATCAGTAGCAATCCAATAGCTGGTCTGTATAATTTATTGTTGGGGAATTTAATTGTGTTGCTTAGCCCTAGTCCTAGTCAGTTTTGGGACAAGAAAGAGTAGAGGGTATCTGGTGAACCTGATTACATTGAGACAAGTCACACAAAATTCGGCTTTTAATAAAGATTTTATTGGGGAGGTGGGGATACTGTGCTGGGTAGGCTTGGGTGGTATTACAGAAATATTTACTATTGCTCTTTAATAAAACAAAAGTATTTCTTATCCAATGAATCGATGGAATAATCAATAGAATACTCGATTACTGAAATCGATAGCTGCAGCCCTATTTGCGTTATACCTTGGTATTGTCGCTCTGCAAAATTTATCATGAGGGACTTTCCCCCTGTGCCAAAATACTGGAGTAGTAATGCTTTTGAAAATAGTCTAAATACTGTAAACAGTAGTGTAATGTAAGGATGGGATGCTGGTATGAAAAATTATATACTTCTCAAACTTAGTGTAAGGGTGCTACCATTAGAGGAGTAGGGATTAGATGGGGGAGGAAGGGTGATAGGGCTGTCTCACGGATACAATCCTGTGTTGACAGCAACTAGTTGTATTTAGAATTTCAAAGAATTTCTAATAATTGAGATTGTTAGAATGAATGGTGAAATGATTGAACTTTCTGTGGCTTAAGTATTGACAAGTGAGTCATTAGAATCATGACTTGTTTTCTTTTGAATAAACAAAACCATTCATGTTTCGGGAGACTTGTAGGAGAAGGCAGGGGACCTGACCTGGCCTGCGACATCACGCCACCCCCTCTGTCTGTGCCCACAGGCCCCCCTTTTCTGGAGATCATTGAGCAGCCCAAGCAGAGAGGCATGAGATTCAGGTACAAGTGTGAGGGCAGATCAGCAGGAAGCATCCCAGGAGAGAACAGTAATGACACCACAAAGACTCATCCTGCCATTAAGGTGAGCGTGTCTGTTTTACCTACTGTGTGTTCAGTGACAATCAAATTACTAGCAATCCACTGCTTGTTTTGAGGGCCAAAGGATGGTTTGTAGCACAGGTAATGTCATTACTTCTTTACTTCAAGGCTTCATTTTTTCTTAAAACGTTTTTAGGATTCCCCTTAAACAAATTCAAAACATGAAAAAAGACAACAAATTCAAAGGGCTGCAAACTGAAATCTAATTTTAATAAATAAAAATAAAAAAATAACCTTTTTAATTGTAAGGCGTAAAACTAATATGTCGACAGTACTGTTTGTTGCTGGGTTTTTCCTGACTTCCTCGCCACTCATTTCAGTGGGCAGATTGGACATGCCTGGAAGTTACCAGCCCATCCGTTTTGAAAAATAAAATGCTGTGTCCCATTTTGAACTAATACTAGTCATGATTTTTCCAGTATTTCTTCAGATTGAAAATGGAAACCCCAATTGCTGGTGTGTGTGTGTCTGTGAGCCCTTGCATTCTGTATGTTCTACTAGAAGAATTGGAAGATTTTATAATGCATAGCACCAGTCTGCTGCTTGTTGTGCTTAAAACTACAAAAGTACTGTCACACCACTGACATCCTTTTACCTTGTTTCATCAATATCTTCTTTTAAAAAAGACGTGGCTGCTGAGCTGCCTCTTTCTTCACCGACACCAAAGTTTCCTCGGAGGGAATGCTTATCTCTTCCATGATATTAGTACCATGTGATGTGCTCCACTAACTCAATCGACCAACCTTGCAGCGTGTTTGTTCACCATAAGTTGCTTGTTCTTAAAAGACTACCGTATGATTGGTTGGAATTGCATTTGGTTCTGTCACATTGGTAGTCGACGGATCAAATTTCAAACTTTGTGTGGGTGAAGATCTGGAGCTAACCAAATACATTGACCAAATTTTGAGACTGGTGACAGCAGAAAGCAGTAGACCATTTCACAAAAAACATTATATGGATGAAGCTGTACACCTGAAAATTGAAGCAGTTATTGTAGATGGTGGCCTGGGGTCTATTTCATTCAAATTGCACCAAAACTGAAGCAGGGTTACTTAATGAGCATGATTACATACCCTGTACTACAGAAAATCATTATGTGTCTTATGGACCTAATTCATAACCACCTAATCTTGATGACTTTGCTTGTGCTCCTGGCTCTCGTTTGGCCCCAGTATTCTGGGGTGATACCGTGTCTTACAGTATGTTTCTCTCTGGACTTTATCTTCATTCACTTATATTTAGGGCAACAATTCATCAAGTAACTCGAATAATTCGATTACAAAAAATCCTCGATGCAAATTCTTTGCTTCGATGCTTAGTGTAATCTGCACGACTATGTACCGCTTAGTGATCAGCGTGTTTTACTCAGGATTATTACTCACATAATGTGCTTACACTGCAATACGTGTAGCAGGTTTGATTTGTTGGCGCATTGGAGGAAGACAGGGAACATAGTGAGGAAAGTCAGAGAAAAAGATGAATAATGTCTAAAGTTTGGGACCATTTCAAACAGAAGAAAAGCGAAAATACTGTACAGTGTGTCCATTGTAAAAAAGAATTAGCTTACCACAATAGCACAACGTCAATGATTCAACATTTCAACAGAAAGCACCCAGTCTATGCATCCAGTCCACAGAGCGGAACCAATACAAGGTAAGCACGAGCGTTTCACATTTGCGGCTAAACAAAGACCTGCGATAGAAACGTATTTATGGGTAGATGTGTGAATAAAAAATGTATACCAAGATTCAGGCCTAGCAGTCCCTATTTTTCCTCAACAAAAACACTGATAATTCAACAGCAGTGAAAATGATGCTGTTGTACTTTAATTAACATGGAGTTGGAGCCTGTCTATACACTAACAGCAAAGAGACGGTTTCATTGCAGAGATGGTGAACTTGGGTGGAGTGAAGGAAAACAACAGCAGTGCTTGTAATCACTATTAAAGCTTTACTGGTAAAGAGCTGGCGAGAATCCTTAATCAAACCTACTGTAATTTTTCTTTTTTGAATAGTTACTATTGCTCTTTAATAAAACAGAAGTGTTTCTTATCCGATTACTCGATTAATCAATGAAATAATCGATAGAATACTTGATTACGGGGGTGGCATGGTGGTGCAGTGGTTAGCACTGTTGCCTCATACCTCTGGGACCTGGGTTCGAGTCTCCACCTGGGTCACATGTGTGTGGAGTTTGCATGTTCTCCCCATGTCATCATGGGG
>JAODJW010000117.1:26081669-26093331 GCA_026777045.1 Hyperopisus bebe | reverse complement strand
AGTGCTGCCTAAGGGCCTGAAGATCATGGGCATCCAGAATACTTGTCCCTTACACACAGAGATTTCTCCAGATTCTCTGACTCTTTTGATTATATTATGTACTGTAGATGATGATATTTTCGACCTCTTTGTGATTTTACACCAAGGAACTTTTTTGCTGAAATTGCTCCACTATTTGTTGATGAGGTATTAGGGGGATTGATGATCCTCTGTCCATCTCTACTTCTGAAAGACACTGCGACTCTAAGACGCTCTTTTTATACCCAGTCATGTTACTGACCTTTTGCCAATTGACCTAACTATTTGCAAATTGTTCCTCCAGCTGTTGGGTTTTTGTACCACTAACTTTTCCAGCCTCATATTGCCCCCTTTTTTGAGACGTGTTGCTGTCATGAAATTCAAAATGAGCCAATATTTTTCACTAAATAGCAAAATGTCTCACATTTAACATGTTTTATATGTTCTGTTGTGAATAAAATATCAGTTTATGAGATTTCTATGTCATTGCATTCTGTTGTTATTTACAATTTACCCTACATCCCAACTTCATTGGAATTGGGGTTGTATTTATAGCAGATGATTTCAGTTGCAGATGCATAAAACATGTACAACAACGTTTATCAATTACCCACAGCAAGCAGTGTTGAAAGGGATTGTGGGGATAGTGACAGGGTTGGAGCGAGAGTGGATCAGCCAGATGGATGGTGGGGGGGTGCTTTAAACTTTACACTACGGTGATTGGTTGTTTCACTGTAAGGCATCTGTTGACATTCCTGGCATTCGAAAAGGTTGCAGTGCAGCTGTATTCCGTGTGTAACATCATTTTGTTAGAATTGATGAATAAAACAAAGTGCTACCTTGTACTAAACAAAGTGTTACACTGTTGAAACAATAGACTAAAAACTAGTATTGCATTGTCAAGGATGCTCTTGAAATTGCAATGTCCTTACAGAATATTTCCATTGGAAATTGCAGGCAACACTGTGTGATAAATGCCCATCATTTATTTCCCAAACATAAACAGAATTTGACAACGTATACATACGGGTCAGTTGAGAACTTCGTTAAGTTGCTTGTTTGATGTTTTGTCAAACTGCTTTGCTTCTGATGGGTATCCAAAATAAGTTTCAAAAACTTCTGAATTGTGAATTTACACTCCTGACTGAAAGCAGGAATGGTTTCAGCAGGTCCCACTAGCGCTGAACGATTTATTGATTTCAAATTGAAATCATGATTCTAAACAACGTGATTTGCCAATCGCAAAGGCTGCAATTTAGGACACATTCACAGTAAGAAAAAATATTGATTCCGCTGCTGAGCTGTAAGTGAATCGCCTATCTATATAAATAATCTCTGACCATGACCTATTATTAATAGATCCGCCTCAACCTCCTTTAACCACCAGCAAAACGTACTTTGTCAGATCACACTTTTTGTTTTTGTGTTAATGAGCCTTCACTTTAGCATACCATTCACCCATCAAGAAAACAACGGAACGGTCAGTAGTCTGCACGGCAGTGGCTGTCACCCCAAAAAAGCTGTAAAACCAATAATGCAGTGGTGTTTATGTCATGTGTTAGTACTCAATCATTTAAGTATTGGTTTCGACTGATTAATCTTTCAATAAAACGCAAGGTTGCCAACTTTGGTCTGCTGTTTGGAGTGAGATTTTCAATTCGGGACAAGTCTGTACACACATGCACATGCATTTACATACAGTACATGTAATAGTTTTATTACCGTGTACATAGTCTGTAGGGTTTGCCAACTATCCCAATACTTCAAATAAAGCTCATTTTAGGTTTATAATGGAGTGATATACATTTTCCATATGATTTCTTTCCTGAGCGTGAGAGTCTGAAAGCCTAAGTATCATGCCAGATGCATGAGAGCTGGCAACCCTGAAGATGTACATTTTTTAATTGTTTCACCTGTGTGATTTGTATAAAAAAAAAATAACGCTACTTTATACAGTTGTTAAAAAGTGGAAACTTTGACAAACATGAAATCACCAATAAACTAACCCTATTTATTCAGCATTTTATAAAAATGCATATTGTGTTTGAAAACTTCTCAGCTGTATGATCTCAGGGCAGAGCAGCCACTCTGTGAGGAACGTTACAGCTTTTTGGTAGAGTGTTAGATTTCGCTGCTGTTTCGCTGTGCTAAAGGCACAAAAGCAGAAGCACAACGGCTGCATTTGCCAAAATACATTTCGCTTGGAGTTTGACGTTCGTTGGTGTGGGAAAAGGCGGTCCTAGTGTAATTAGTGGCCGAAACAGCATTAACTGCAAGATCGCTATGGTTTTTCTTTTTTCAAAAATTGTTTTATTTTGTAACATTATTACTTAAGTTAAATTAACAGTCACTACTTTTTTGATAATTGTTTTATGTTTGATTGTTCTTGGCTAATTCAAAAAAGTAAAAAAATACATGTTGGAAGTAATTTATACGTTTAAGTTAACATACTTGCATTAAAATATAGACCAGTTAATATTTTGATGGTATCTCATGTGGTAATGCTGCATCATATGTTTTAAATCTATTAGACACGTAATATTTAGCTGAAGCTTGACAAATAAAAAATGACTTCGCAAATCAAAATGGTAATCGCAATATCTGTCAGAAAAATCATGATTAGATATTTTTCCCCTATCGTTCAGCCCTAGGCCCCACCTTGCTGCGGAGCCACTGTACCACCTAAATAATAGTAGTAGTAGCAAATTATTATTATTATTATTATTATTATTATTATTATTATTATTATTATTAATAATAATAATAATAATAATAATAATAATAATAACTACACTATCTCTATCATGAATCCATAGCTCCTTGGACAGACTGAAGACATCTGCGACCGTGCATAAGACAAGTGGGTAGAAGGTGCACCAATCCGGTATCGGCACTGATCCATACCTAATTTAACGGATCGGGTATGGGACACATGTGACCAATTAAAGTCCGATACTTACTCGTTTAGTTTTTGGCAGTCTGTAAAAAGACAACTCCTATTTCTTGTTAAATCTATTTGTACAAGTCCTTCAACTTCTCCAGGGGTGCTAGCCTACTTGTACTATCCCAGGTTTGCTCTCCTATGTATGTGTCTGTGTGTGTCACAGACAGCAAGATCAGGACACAATGCTTATTGGCTGCCCACCTGGAACGAACTGTCTGTAGACTGCAAGACAGAGGCAGGACATTTATGGCAAGCTGACCAAAGGGGTAACCTGACCAATCAGAACACACTCGGCTTATTAGAGGTGGGGCTTAAAGCTGTTTCAGTGGGTGAACAGTGATGCAACAGTATGAGAAAAATAATGTGTATTTCGAACATTGAAGCATGAAAATCTATTCTAGTATTCCCCAAAAATAAAAATATGAACACAGAAAATTAGCATATGTCCCCTTCAAAGAACATGTTATTGAGATATACATACACATATTATAATCTTTGCAATACAAGGTTAAATCACAAAATGCTGCTAAAGCATATCATCTACAGCACAAGTGTTGCAAAAGACTAACTTTGGTGTGAGGTCAAAGGTCAAGAACTAATTAGGTGATTGAAATGCTGTTCTAAGTATAATATTAAAGTGGGGTTTCTTACTACAAATTAGTCAATATAATTTGTTTTTTTAAATGAGTAAAATGTCGATTTTAATAATCTTGTACACTCTTTTCAGCCATAAGCTTGCTTTATTCTAACAGCAAAAAACTATGCATTTGAAATAAAAGAAACCCTGAAAAGTACTTCGTTTTCCCCATTTACTTGGCTAAGAATCCTACAGCTTTGAGAAT
This sequence comes from Hyperopisus bebe, assembly GCA_026777045.1. NCBI lineage: Eukaryota > Metazoa > Chordata > Actinopteri > Osteoglossiformes > Mormyridae > Hyperopisus > Hyperopisus bebe. Next base: position 26,089,527 of record JAODJW010000117.1, on the reverse strand, counting down.
GGTATGATTTCATTAGCTACACATAAAATCAGTTTCATAAGCACATGCTAATATTCTGAAAATGTGCTTTAGAGATCCCAGGACAAGCAAGAGGAAGCACCTGTCAAACGCTGGGAAGACGTCTGTTTCTTAAAGAACCTCTCTCTTTTATGACACACAGATAACGTTAAGTTACAGATAAACACCTACACTTCAAACATCAAATTAGTTTTAAAGAAAAAAAACAGGAATGCTTCATTTATTTAAAATGCTAAAAAAAGACAATGGCCTATTAAAAATCCAACAGAACTCCCCCCCCCCCCCTTTTTTGAGCAGATTCAACTAGAAGCCGAAAACCGCGCTAAGGGGCAGCCCAAGTGATGCGGAACAATGGATATACACTGAGTGTAAAGCGGTTTATTACTCTGCATTGCACTGTACATACTACGATTATACTGCCATTAGCAAAGCTAGCAGCCAGCGCAGGCGGGCCACTTCGGATCACTGGACATCACTTGCTCGAGTTTTAAACCGAGCGTGAGGAACTGAGGAAAGACTGCCATTTCTGCGTTTCATCCATGCAAAGTAACGTGGAAGGCTCCTTTTCAGATCGCTTTACGGCGCTACACTGTAAGCATTAGTATTTTGAGTGTTATTTACCTGTAGTAGTAGACATCGCTCTTGCCCGCACTGAGCCCCGACTTCCGGATCACTTCTTCTTTCTTCCAACCCGGGGGGAGAGCTGGGCAATCCATCCTCTTCCTCTCCATAATCATTTATTACTCTTAGAATTTATCCCAGCCACTTTTATAAGGAGGAAGGACCTTACGACTCGCCTCTGTTTTAAAAAAAAATAACTTTGTAAACAGTTAACCTCTAAAATGCGCTCTGAAGTTCCTTTAGCTAACTTAAGCAAATAGCCTCTGTAGCTTTGCTTTCTGGCCAACCACGTCTGAGCAGTTTTGACAAGAAGTAGCTCCTAACCTGGCTGTGGCAGCGGCAGCGGCAGCTCTGTGACGCTCTTAAATTTCAGTACTTCCCACACCGACCCAGCGCTTGGCAACCTCACCGAGTCAGACACACGCCCCGCCCGTCCGTCCGCCGTGATGTCAAGCCTTCCCGTCACGGCTTTCCAAGTATTCGTGAAATTAAACTCTTATCGTGACACTAAACACAACACATTGCCAAAAGGAAGCTTAATTCTCGTAATCCTATAACACTTTTAATGCAACATTTCACGAGCTGTACAATTTACAGCCGTGTTTATATTACTTACAGAAATAGATGTTAAGTTATGTATGTCAGTGTAACAGAGAGCGAAATACATCATTTACAAACACTGTTAAAGTCAAGAAATGATTTAAATATTCATCATATATATAATATGTAATGCTGTACCTCATTCACGCAGCTCATTAAATTCAGGGAAAGTTCATGGTCGTCCTAGTAAACATTACGCAAACGCAGATACTGCGCTACTATGGTAGCGTAAACTTTGCGCGTTAACCTCTTTTTGTCTGTCTTAAGTAAAAATTCTGATTGAATTAATTAACAATAATATAAGGTGGATTATTATATTTGGTCTTAACGAAACACCAGAAAATAAAAAAGTGTAAACTGCTTCCAAGTGCTATATTGATTTAAAATAATCGCTCATCCTCAAACTGCTTACAGGGTAACATAGAGCTTAGAACCTGTCACAGGAAGTGCACAGCACAGGGCAGTGGATCAGCCCCGGACGAGGTATCAGTCCATCGTAGGACATACCCAGCGAGTGGGATTCGAGATCGACCTCTCGAATTAATATAATTCGTTTGAATATTGTTTCATTTATGGCTGGTCAATCCGTGAAGGAGTAGATTGGGGGGGTAGTGCTTAGAACTGTTGCGTCGTACCTCCAGTGTCGGGGTGTTTGAATCCGACTTCCACTCTATGAGTTTATTTGTTTTCTCCATATCACGCGGGTTTCCTTCCACACTTCACAGACATGCAATCAGTGTAAGTTACGTCTCTAAATCGTATAGTATGCATCTGCAGCCAATATGTGCTGTGATAGACTGCGGATAGGCTCCAGCCCCCCGTAACCTAGAATATCCTATGTAAATGTGCATACTAAATATTACAGAATATTTAGGGCCTACTTTTCAATGTGTACATGTATATACGTAAATTTATTACTTAAAAGTTATTTGGTAATGTGCATAATTGTTTCTATTATGCTTTATTATTGTAATAATACTTAGTCTTAATCATCAAATCTAATGATTCAGATACAGTGGAGATAGCACACGCTATCGTGAATGTAGTAGTTAATTGGAGTAGACATAACAAGGATAACACATAGTTTGCTTTCTGCTTAAAACTATAGGCCTATTTACAAGTCAGCAAAACTGGTTCACATTATACGACACATATACAACCAGCCTCTGGCTCTATTATACTGCTCTCTCAGCAAGTGTTATTTTGTATTTTATACAATGCAGTCAATGGCGCCGCCTAGGGTACGACTTATTTCCAACTCAGTATTGTATAGTTGCCTCAGAAGTCAGGAACTTCATACACTTACTATAATGTGGCCTCTTGAGATACAGGGGAGAAAAAAATCATATTGATTTAAAAAATTTCATTTGACAGCAGGAGGAGGTTGGCAAGGTCACGTTTGCAAACATATAACGTCATCTTAAAGCTCTGACTGTCCTCTTTAGGAAACAATAGGGATTTACAGAGTGGCATGTGCGGTATGAGAAATATGAGCAAAAACATAATGTCCTCTACCTCAGGAAGATAACACATACAGAAATTTTACTTGTTTTGTATATATCATAATTATCTCTTACTGATTATTTAAATTTGTTTTATCTATTTTTTTAACTTCTGCGCTATTGACAAAGATAATTTTACGTTTCCATATCAATATGAATTGTTCCCTCTAATTTTATTATAGTTTAACATAACATCTTTATAATGTTCATTATAATTCCTCTTATCTTCATAATTAAACAAATCAATGCCAGGAAGCTGTCATAGTCCCCAGCTTGAGCAGTGTCCGAAATTTCTAAGAAACCAGTGTAAGCAGCTCCATCTCCCCTTTTGTGTTTCCTTCATATGGGACAATTAAGAACAACAGTTAAGGTGCAAACAAAGGTGTACCACCTGGCAGTTTCTCTGTTTCCTTATGGTAAATATGTTTATAAATTAAAATGTGAGGGTGGAGATGTACATGTCTGAAATGCATAGATAGGCTGTAAGAATTAACATATTTAATAATGTTGTTAATGCTACAATATTCCATTGAAGTATAAAATATCCTATAGGCTTATTATCAAACATAAACCATCCGTCGTAAAATCACTTATCCTGGTCAGGGTCAAAGAGAGGCCATCCATCCATATTCCAACTGTTTGTTCAGGTAGATATTGCAGGTGTGTCTGTGGTCTGTTCCAGACAGTACAGAGCACAAGACTGGGCCCCAGTTATGTCATTAATTATAATGATTTAGCTTGGGAGCACAGGTGGGTAGAATTTCAAGTATAGTTACTGTAAAAATGAATACTCAAATACAAGTCAAAGTATTCACTAACATTACTACTGAGTAAAATAAGAAAGTATTAAGAAAAAATACTACTCAAATAGTGAGTTACTTGTTGCATTGGCCAGATTTTAATGTCTAATAACTTTGACCAGAATGATTGGGCATAAAGAAAATAAGTGACAGTAAAGAGATTTAAAGATCTCCTCAAATCAAATAAAAAAACTTTATTTGTCCCTGAGGGACAAATAAATCTGTATTTACAAACTTGTAATGAATACATTGTACCACTCAAATCAAGAGGAAATAAATGGAAGCAGTACAAATGTACAGCCACACACACATTTCAATTCATAAAATAGAAATTCAATAGAAAGATAAATACATTAAAAAAAACAATGTAATAGGATATATAAAATATACATAAAACAATCACTAATACATAAAGACCATTTGTTTTATTTTTAATCGTGTGTGTGCTCTCACCTACAAAATGCATGTTACACCAGGATTCTAAACTGGAAAAAAATAATAAAGACACCCTTCCAGACTGTCACCTATGTGTATGAGTGCAGGTGAAATAAAAAGAAAAGGCAGGCTTAGGTCCGGATGTTCTAGGTACAGGGATGTAGGAACTGGGGAGACCTTGATATTTAAATTATTAGTAGTGCCCACCCCTCACCAATCGTTGGCTGGATACAAATATGCGTTTCTCCAGGTACAGCATTGGATGAGACAGGTGATTTTAAGGGAGGGTCATCAGAAGATGCTTCTCATCAGCGACGCGCCAATGAAGCTTCATGAAGCTTTGGAGGGGTTCCCCATATTGTGCTGGAACATGTTTTGAGGCTTTGAACCTTTTTTTTTTTTCCAAACACAGGGGGCCCCCAACGTTTTCCAAAACCACAGCTGCTAAAAACATTAGCAACTTACATAGTTGGTACCATGCAACTAGTTCCAACTATTCTAAGCTGCTAATGGGAGATTTTGGGGAAATGTACCACTGAGAATGAAGTTTCTGCATTTGCACTGAATGAATAATGTTGTCGTTATGACAGTGGGGTCTAATTTTGTTATGCAAAATATAATCATAACTACAAGTGTTTCTTTTGGTTTGTTAATATGTTTTTTCAGTAATTACATATCTGCAATCAAATATTATGATGGATTTTAAATTAACTCAATACTTGTTCAGTTGTTGCCAATTAGGTGCTGCAATGGACTGATGGCTTGCGTGTGATAGTTTTCACATGTTGGAGTTTAGAGAATAGTTTTGAAAGTGAGATGGGGACAGAGGAGAGAAAGAATGAGGCGTTGACACCTTGGGGTGCAATGAAGATATTTAGCACACTGAGGATGTGTTACTGCCTTATGTCAGATGTTTGCAATGCAAAACTGGCTAGTAAAATAATAATAAATAATACAAATATAATATTTTGCATTTATTCATTTGGGAAATGCTTTTATCCAATCGATTTACAACAATGAAATGGAAACTCAGCATCCTATGTGACAGGCCATAATTCTCCCACTGAACCAGAAATGGTACTATTACTACTACTACTACTACTAATAATAATAATAATAATTAATTAATTAATTAATTAATTAATTAGTATTTTGCCACATCAATATGCATTCAACTCAAAATGTTTCCAAACATCTGAGCATCGCCCCTTGCCATTTCCTGTGCCACTTAACATAACGAATCAAAAGCCGTTGTATGTAATGCAATAAATATAAAAAACAAGACGGCGAAAGGTTTCATCTCGCTTTACAAGTGTCAAAAAGCCGACAGGATTCGAAACCTGTGACGCCTCAGGATGCATCGTACGTCATCAGTCACATGATACTGCATAGACGAAGCTCCCACCCCCAGCATCGAGCCGCTAGATGAGCTCCCGAGTTCCATTCCCGCTTTTCGCAGTGCGGGTATGAAAATGTCCGCTAACTGCAACGTGCTTCCGCAGACTTCAAGTTGAATTTCTGTATGCAGAAATACCAGCCGTTATTCTAGCAAACAGTACATTGCATCAGATATTTGTTTGGTCTCACACTAGACCGTGAAAACATTAACTTTTAATGTGCGCCACGGTCTTGTTCATTTGTTCCGCCATCTCTGAGACCGCGTGACTGGTGACGTTTCGGATGTGCGTGCGTGCATGATGGATTTTCGAGTCCGGTACGATACAACATACTTTTTAAATGTCGTGGCTAGAAAACGATTAACCAGTGATAAGGTGATGTTGTTTATATCACGTGATAAAAGAAGGACCTTGTGTTCTGAAAAACCTCCTGCTTGTTCCCCAAACCCCAGAAAACATGCCCCACTATACACACGAAAACTACAAGTAAGTGGCACGGACATCCCATGTCATGAAGTCAATAAAGAGACCGGTGCTCTCACAACTCCGGATGGGCCTCCGACAGTTTGTGTACTGGACACGCATGGGTGTGCTTCACTATACATATTTGGATAGCTCAGGCAGCATTGTGTTGTCATGTTTTTTCGCTTCTCCAGTACTTTTAATGTCATCAGACCAGCTTTATTGGAAGGTGAGCCATTGGTGTGGCAACTGGCAGGCTGCAGTATGCGAGACTGGAGAACTGCACCTCAGACACCGTTTTACCCTCACTGTTCAACCTGAGCACAGCTAAGCCGACAGATAACTCCTTGACAGGTGACAGGTGTATCTCTTCCTTCACTGAGACGCTTACTTCAAATGACCACAAAGTAAAATTAGAACAAATAACAACATAATTTTCAGGATAATAAGAATAATATAATTTTATATGAACATATTTGATCACTTTACAAAAAAAGATTTTCAAAGGAATTGCTTAATGTACGGAGCCCATATAAGCATTAAGTGTACAGATAAGTGCTGTGTAATGAACAGTGCAGGTTTGAGCTATTCAATTAAACAGAATATAGTTGCCCATTTATAGTAATCAATCTGTAAGAAGCAAAAAAGATTATATAAATTCTAGAGCTCCACAGAACCACCATGTGGCTGAATAATAATCTACTAGCATAGAACATTAACTGCAATCCACTAAAACACTTGCAATGCTATGACACACTACAGAGCAGAAGTTTGGACCCACCCTCAGATAAAAAAAAATGAAACGATACCCTGCTTTGTCAATCTTTTATTACAAGAATATATTATAAATACTTAAAACAAATATAACTGACTGGTTTTCAGTCTTTTATAGCTTTTAGTAATATGTTATTTAGCCACAAAGGCTGAAACTATTGGTTTTGAAGAAGACATATCAGGTCTGTCTTTAGCGCATTGACATTCACTTTGTGTTGGAATTCTATTTACTAATGTCAGAACTTGGTTTGCTCTTGGCTTCTCTCGATGATGTCTTAATAAACTAAATGGTAGCCACTTGTCTGCCTTCTCCCAGGTCAGTTTGTCAGGTTTAATGCACGGTCTGCACCTTGTTTCAATCTTCTGTTGGAATGTAGCACAACTGATGTCAGAATTTTTTGATGTTCGTTATTTTTATGCTTATAATGGCTAGAAAGGCACAGCTAACAATTGAACAAAGGGCTCAAATCGAAATTTTGAGTGAAGAAGGGTTCTCTCATCACCAAATAGACAGAAAGTTAAAGGTTTCTAAGCGTGGAGTGACCTACTGTTTACAGAGAAAAAGGTTGACAGGAAGCAACAGTGACCGGAAACATATTTTCTTGCAAAAAAAGTTTGAAAAACAGTGTATTGTTTATTTTTTTTTTTAAAAATCGGAGGGTGGGCCCAAGTTTCTGGCCTGTAGTGTAGTATTAGATAATGCCCTGAAGACATGTTAATGGCTACAAATACTGACAGGCAATGCTTTCCATAAAACGACACATAAGGCTGGATGCAGATTCAACCAGAACAAATCTGACCTCTAACCCTGTAGGCTGTAACTAAACATGTGTGACTCCCTGTTTCCTGGTTAACCTAAATCATTCCTATTGGCTATTGCAACGCACAAGAAACGGACACAAAAAACATTGGCACCACCTGCTGGCAAGAATTAATCTACCAGTACAGACGCCGTGTTCTCAACGTGTATTCTACAGTATGTGTGAAAAATTAACGAGTGTTAACGTGTATTCTATACATATTCTACGCGTTAAAATTCATGGGTTTTTAACCTGTTCGGCGTTCCATAGCATTGTATACACATCGCACTGTGTATGCATTTGCCTCGTGTGAAGTATATCGCGGCTCTAACTCTTAGATCAGTGATTTTCAACCACTGTGCCGCGGCACATTAGTGTGCCGTGAGAGATTGTAAGGTGTACCGTGGGAAATTATCCAATTTCACTTAATTGGTCTAAAAGACTTTTTT
>JAODJW010000117.1:26020789-26066488 GCA_026777045.1 Hyperopisus bebe | reverse complement strand
CTCTCTCTCTATATATATATATATATATATATATATATATATGTGTGTGTGTGTGTGTGTGTGTGTGTGTGTGTGTGTGTGTGTGCGCCAACCCTGTTCCTCTGTCAGTCATTGTAGGCGTATATGTTGTAGGTCCTGCAGGACATGCTTGTTGTTTGTTGCTCCCCACTGTTTTTCCTCGTTTGAGCCTGTGTAATTCCTCTGTTCTTTCCCAGTGTTCTAGTCTTTATTAGTTCTTTTTTTGCTGTCCTGCCTTTGTTTAGACCCCTTGTGGCCGTTTTTGTTTCTTGTTCCTGTGAGTCCAGTGTCCTTCTGCTCATAAACTGCAAGTGGATTGTGATCCTTGTCCAGACATGACACCTACAATCGACTGGCATTTCATTCCCCGTTCTATGCAAACTGAGACAGGCTCTGTGCTCAGTGTGATCTCATACCAGATAAGTGGTTATGATGATGGATGGATGGGATACTTAATCAGAGAATTGCATTTAAATTGTAATTGCTTCTGCAGCAGAGAAATGAGAATGCTCTAAATTATACTTACGGGAGTAGCTCAACCGCGCATCAGAGCTTGTGTATAATGCATACTGGAAGGAGCACAATCATCACAAAAAGAAAGTCAGCGTCTTAATAAATAATAAAGCCAATGCCTATTCGAATAAATAAACCAAGGATGCCCTGTTTGACATCAAAACACAGGCGGCCAAACATGCCAACGGACAGTGCAAATAAAAATCACATTGCCATTTTTCCAAACAGCAGGATTCCAGTGAGACAGCAGGTCCAGTGATTCAATGAATGGCAAGCAAAATTGAGATGTTGCCTCAAGTCATGAGTATGGATTATGCAAAACCTTTAAAAACAGTGAACAAATGCATTGCATCTGTAAATATGGTAGCACTTCACTTGATGGAGCTCAAATAATGTAGTATTATACTATTACTTATGCATTAATAAACCACAGACTAAGTCTTAGTTACATACTAAGCATTAAATCATCATTAATGAATTATGATGCATGTTTTATCTCAAGCAGTTACTATATTTGTTACTATAGCTGTTCTTTCTGAACTACTGAAGGAACTACTAAAGGAACAAGTAATAAATATCACATATTTGTTCATCATTAATGAATCATTATGCATCTTTCATCCCAAGCAGTTACTATATCTTAATTCAGTAAAACTTTGTTAATTACTGAAGGAACTACTAAAGATTGACTGAAAGAACAAATGACGAATAATACAAGTTAAATACTGATCTCATGTTTGTTCATCATTAATGAATCGTGACACATCTTTTGTCACAAGTAACAACTATATCTGTTCATGATTTGACCCTAATTTTCATTTCAGTAGTAACTGAGTTGTAACTAAGTATTTGTGCCCCGTGGAGTAAAGTGTTTCCGCAAATTTTGATTGGCATGACAAGGAGAGGCAGTCAACACAAAAGTTTTTGATCCTGTACTAATCAGGCAAAATTATTTAAAACTCAATACTTTTGAGTAGATTTTTCAAGCATTTGCACCTGAGAAAGCACATTACCTTGATATCTTATACCCTATGCATTTAATTATTTCAATGATAGTTTTGAATTTTTATATACAGTTAAACAACGTAAAGTTCAGCTGAGTGCTCTGTGACTGTGACTCTTTATACTCACCTGGCTGATTGAAACAAAATCTTGGTCTGGATTTTTACTTTCTGGACTTGAACTGTCCACCTCTGAATTTTACATAGCTTAACTATATACAGTATACACATCACTGAATATTGAAATCAAGATTGAACATTTTTCTTATTGATTCTACAGCCAAGCTCAAAGCAACAGATCCTTACCCCCAACAATACCAACCAGACAGCACACACATTTAGCATTGATTCTTATGTAAATAATGCTGATATCTAAGTTTCCATCCAGGTGTAAACGCTGTGTAGGACCCAATCATTACTTCCACAAAGTTCACCTGTTGACTCAGTTTTTCTTGGCTATTAGATCTAGTGTATCAAATGATGCATATGGAGGTAATTTACTTGTCCCAAATTTGTCTTATAAATTGGAGGGTGTCTCTGAGAAGGCATATTGTTAACACAAGAGATTGTATCACACTGCAATTAACTGACGGAATTGTGGCAGTGGTAGTTTTTACTAACAGCAAAATATCACCACCTTTTATAAAAGGACTTTTGCATCTTGCCCTTTAGAATTGAAATCTTTTCTCTCACTAGACAATCAGTGGTTTTTATTGCCATGATGCACCTAATGGAGCTGGTAACTGAACATTAAGAATCTGGATGTTTTTCCTGTTTAAAAATATAATAAAAATCCACTAAAACTGAGAGACACCCGATTTAGTCTACGAATGTAGAGTGGGACCCCCGTATTTGCAGTTTCAGTTTAGCTATCTGTGGTTTACCGTGGTCTGAAAGAAAATTGGATAATTCCAGAAATAAACAGACCATAAGTCACAAACCATGCACCAAGCGAGTACAGACTGTAACAATGTGAAATCCACCAGTCCAGGATTGAAGGTTAGGGTTAGGTACATGATACAATATTTTTCATTGTCAAATGATTAACAATACGATGTTTCATTGTCCCTTCATCCTTTGAGGAGTATAAAAAGCATGATTTTCATTACTCCACCATTACTCCCCTTGACATGTTAGGGTTTGTCATTGCTGTATCATCTCTTGAGAATTAGGATACAACATCAGAATCCCTTTCATTTGAGACAGAGAACAGTACGGTACTGTGCTGTATAATGGTGTACAATTTACTTTATTATTACTATATTTAAATGTTGGTAATGTCTTACTAGGTGTAATTTATCAATTAAAATTTACATAATGTAAAAATACAAAAAACACGTTGGAGTACACAGATGGTTCACTTTTTTCTGCAGTTTTGGCCACCCGTGGTAAGTCTTGGAATGTATCACCTGCAGATACGGAGACACCACTGTACATAATTTACTAGCATTCCAAACAGGGTGCAGTCCAGCCTCATGCCTCACGCTGCCCTCTACCCTGACTAGGAAAAGCTGTTAGAAGATGGAGGGATGCATAATTCAATACTCATAACTAAGAAATCATACTGTTTGCATATAAGAATCATATACTGTAGGTACAATCAAAGTTTTTTGAAAAAAAAGAAAAAAATAGGCAACTTACATTTTACATTTTAGCAGGTACTTTTATTTAAAGCAACATACATCGTTGAGAAATCAGGGTTATACTGATCCTGGAGCAACAGGGTGTTTAGAGCACTGAAATCACTCTGCCCTGGGATTTGAACCAACAACCCTCTAAATTGGGGCACAGAATCCTAACCCGCTGAACCACATACCTGAAAAATAATCTGAAAATGCCTGAAGTCTCAAAGGCCGACACCACAAGAGCTCATTGCTTTGCAGAAGCAAAAGCCACAACCTTTGACAGCGGACCTGTCAGCCATGACTACAGGGGACGGATGGGCCTGTCATTCAACCCTTACAGCCATGAATGTCCAATAGTGACACAGAGCCCCAAGAGCCCTTATCAGAAGCCAGCTGAGTGCCAGCTGTTACAATGGGAACTCTTAGCGCTCATCATTAAAGCAGCCCAGGACATCTAAGTAGGATTCCTGGCACATGTCACCTAATCCTGGAGAAGGCTGCATGAATAAAGACTGTCAAAGTCAAAGCCTGACTGCTAGTCAGTCATCCATATAAACAGCAGACAGTCGCCACATTGTCCAGTAAAAGGCTGGGTGGTAGCGATTACTTAACAATTTTAATCTAGGCATCCAAATCCTCTTCCAGTTTACCACAGTGGCAGAATATCCTGGAAGGTTCTAGGTCAATGAGATGAAAGTTTCTTCCTCAGAAACCACACCGACGAGACAATAAAAATGCCTGGAAATGCAACAGGAACCATCTCTAGCTTTTCCCAGGAGACTAACAAGATTGCAGCATCACTGCAGAGATGTATAGTAGCTATACTGTAGCACAGCCCATTGCAAGTGTGAAGGGGAAATTTTTAAGAGGATGACAGAACAACCCCCTGAATAAATGGCTCTGATTGCCACTGCCCTTGAAGAATGACTTTAACAAAAGGCCATGTGTGAGATGCAGAAATTCAGATGAAGATTCTGAAATCATCATGCGACTGAATCCTGAGAATATTTCGATCTGGACTTTGCGATATGTAAACCATGGATATGATATACACAGCTGCAGCAACTTTTAGATCTAGAGATCTAAATAAATAAACCACCAGGGGAAAAAAAACAGAAAATGAGACGTTATAGATGATCTCTACCGACAGAGTCGCAAACTGCCAATAAAGCAGAAACAACATCATCCTGCCATCAACATTAGCTAAAACCACAGAATCTGCCTAATCATTAATTCTCTGAGTTCTTCATTTAACTATTGCTTCTATGATGTTTTTAGATATAAAAATCTACAGTATTTTCTCGCGGCCGGAGTCTACACCTGTTCATAAACGACAAATCCCAAAATGGCAAGGCCGCAAGGTAGGAGTGGATACCGTCCATTTTCATGAAAACAATCTGCTGAAATTGTGACTGGCTCTAAAGGGCGAAGATGAGCCACAGACAGGGAGGGGAACCCCCCCCCCCCCGGCTATGACAGTGAACGACCCCCTTTTTCAGCTCTGCCCAGCCTCCCGGCTCGGACTGAGGAGCCCTTGTACACCCTGCCAAGTCACTCAAAGACAGGATTTTATGCTTCGTTCCTAATTATAGTTATCAAGCCCCTGTGAGCAGCTGTTGGGACATTTACATTTTAATGCTGCATTTTTTTTATCCCCATGATAGAAAAATGCAAAACAGTATCTGCTATCTAACTGTCAAAAAGCATGTAAATCCAGCTTAAAGTGTTAATCTGGCTGGAGAAAACATTCCGAAAGCTTTTAACTACAAAGAGAGCGAGGTAAGCAGTCTAATTATACAATGGGCGACAATATTTTAAATAAATTACAACACAGTGGCATCACAACCCGTGCTTCCCTGCTTGGTGTCCAGTGCTGCTGGGAGAGACTCCAGACCTGTTACTAGCCTGCATTAGATAAGATAGATGGACATAATTTGATTAGCCAGAATCCCTATGAACTATGCCAGCTTTAGCATTAACAGTTCATATTTTCATTTGTCACTGATTAAGTCCTGCCCCGGCCATTGAGTCAGGTAGTTTGACACCAATACACTGACTACTGTGTCTTACCTGCATGTTTTTTTTTTATATATGGACATTGTAACTTGGCCTGAACTCACGTGTACATAGCTGTTATAATTCCGAAACGGCAACATGGAGAAGCCTTGCCTCACTTTAAAATGCACCCGGAGTGTTGCATGTTCAGTCAGACACATTAAACAGAGCATTGTGGGGCGCCAGATGTTGCGTTTCGCTCAATCTGTTAGGTAAATCAGTTTAATGGATGTGCAAATGTCTTGGGTTGGGAGTTTGTTCTCATTTTCTTAAGACTCCCTACCCTTGAGCTGCCAGAAAACTTTTCCTGGAGACCTTTGGGTCAGCTATGCCATTGCATAGTGAATTCAAGACAATGATCCTTTGCTTGAAGGCACTTGAGGCTGGCCGCAGCTGCAAATGGGATCTTAGGCAGCCAATTGCTCCTGCTATCCTATAAATCCCATGTAAACCACTGGCACGATGGGTTCCCACCAAAGAAAAGGTTGCACCTTTCTTAGTCTGTAGTTACCTTCATTCTTCTTTAAATTAACAAGAGGTACAGCATTATTCTAACATATATCCCAAGCCCAGTGTACTGTTTATATCATGTGATTTCCCACTATAGTTCCAAAGAAGAAAACTTGATTAGCCACTCAGAATAGATAAAAAAAAAAAAACTTTCACCCAATCAAATTCCCAATTCTGTTCTAAGCACAGTTAATGCCCAAGTAATAATCATTAATTCAAAGCAAATTCCAGTACAATTCAGCCGGGTATAGAACGATTCGATTACACACTAACAATATAGTACAATATAGTACAATAACAAGAAATGATTAGGTAGACAGCCCAATCAGCAGGTATTGTGAATAAACAGAGATTTCTTTGCTGATATTTAATTATCATATTTTTATTGGTTGATTTTTTAATATCTGAAGTTTTCATCTGTTTGACGTTGTGTGGTGTGAAGTGCTTCCTGTCAGACATAATATCCATGATGATATATTAATGATGCCATAACTCTTTTGAGTTAATATTCCCGAGCTTGATTACTACTTGATTAATATTTATATTTGTAATTTGCTCTGAACCGCATATAGTTTTTTCAGCTCTAATCTTGAGCATTTTATTGTCACAGCTTCCACTGTCCTTAATTATTTTCCACTCTGCTGAAATAAATTCATTACATGGTTCATTTTTAGCTAAAGAAGATGGTTATGCTATATCAATAGCCTTAATTATTTTCTGTTCTATCCAAATAAATCCTGAGGTTTTCGGGGTTTCTCTGACAACAGCTCTCTCTTTCTGAGCAAGAAAAACAGTTTTAAAAAGACTTGTCACGTTTTTGACGGACGTAGTCTGAGGTGACTCATCCAGCAGCTGCACCCTTCCGTGGCTGGGACACGTCGATTGCACAGAGAGACTCTTGAGGACCAGAGCGTTCGGGTGACGCAGATTAATAAAATAGATTTTGGGCTGAAGACCTATGGAACTGAATGTTCCGGAAAGCGGGTAGGGCTTGGGCTTTGTGTGGCCCCAAATATCAGCTCAGTAATCTATAATAATGGACCCGAAACTGACCAGGTACATCAAGCTAACAGTGCTGTATTGGGGACATGTGATTTGTATGTTTATTTGTACTACTTAATTGAAATAATATTTCCTTTTCATAATAAATGACTGAAATATCAATGGAAGCGATGAGCTTCTTAAATTTAATGATATGGCATCAGAGCTAAGGTTATAACACTAAGATCAACACACTTTCACAAGCAAACAGAAGACTTGACGCAACAGATTGAAAATAAAAGGCACATCATTCATTGTTTACATGTGGAAATGACTTAGGAGAACAATGTCTTTCTGGAACTGAGCTTACTGATTTAATCAGTGTATTATAAACTGACACCCCTCCGTGTCAGTGCCTTGAAACTAAAAGGGATGCAATTGGTATTTTAGAGCACGGCTGAAAGTCTAAAAATGCCCCAATTTTCTGGGTCCATTTAGGAGCAAAACATCCCTGTGAAGTTTGTGTGTGGAACATCTCAGTGGACAAAATGTCTGAACAAGAGTATCATGCTTCTGTTCTTCATGCATTAAAGCCAAAATACAAACTGTTGCCATATTAAATCAAAACTCCCTGTATTTTTTAATGAAAAAAATCAATAAATCAATTTTAAATATAGTGTAAATGGTAATTTCACAGAATAGGGGGCAGTCTTAAGGGTGCTTGTGCCAAGTTGTTTCACACTGGATATTCAATAGTTCTAATACGCAAGTTCTACTGTTTGGTAAATTATGCACTAAATTATGCTTTGAACCTTGAATCCCTAAATTAATGTAGAATTAACACAAAAGGGAGTATATGCGTCATTCTCACAGACATTACTGTAACATATTCATTTGACAAAATGACTTTGAAGACATACTTAAATTAAACAACTTAATTGTTAAAGCTGTTCAATTTAGCCAATGGTGTAATTAATTAGTTTTGATATATTTAGATATCTTTCTGTAACAAGCAAAAGTATTTCATCAAGAGTTACTGAGATGATAAAAAATGACAACGCTAACCAAAAACTGAGCAAAATATACTTATACAAATGAATGGTTTATTATGGGCTATTTTCAATAAAGTTGAAAGGTTTAGAGACATCTGGTTTTGTATTCTTTGATTTCTGTGCAAAATGCTTAAAATCATCAAATCAGATTATTAAATCTGGGGGGGGGGGCACAGACAGTCTTTTTCTTTTTTTGTGGCCACAATGCATTAAATAGTGTAAACTGAGCTCACAAAATCACAAAAATGTTCACATAATTAATTTTTTTTGTGTACTGAATTTGCTATTTTGAGCTCTTGAATTCATTTTTATCTAATATAATGTGTTAGTGATTTGTGTTCTTGCCTTAAGAAAACATGACAGCAAAACCAGAATATGGAATTAAATGTGCTAATGCAATGTTTCAGGCTGCGTGATCGACTCCTCTGAGCAGCGCTGGATTGGTGAGTTCAAGGGCCCCTGGGCGGCACTTTCTGTAGGCCCTTCTCCCCAAAATGATACAACAATTAACTATTACAAATAAATAAATACAATAAAATGATTTCCATGAATCAAAGAGAATGTGTCACTATGCCAAACTAGAGCAATCACTTCAGAAGAGCAACAAACCAGCAAGCTTACACTTTCACGTCAGTCATATGCAGCAACCAGAAAGAGCTCAACAGAGACCTCATTGAGTTGACGCATTGACTTTAAAACATTACACTCTGATCCACTGTGCGTCAACTGCATCCACAATGTGCACTCAAGACACATTTACCATAGTATAGCATGGACCATAGATGACATAACAGAGAGACAAATTCCAAAAAAATAAAACAAGTTCTTACCATTAGAATGCTTTCCTTCGTGCATTTTTTAATGAAGACCGACTCCATGTATAAGAACAGATTACACATGCAAGAAAATACACAACAGTATAAAAAGAGCGGCAAAATAGATACATTTAGAATTGATCACAAACTTGCAAATAAATAAATGACCAAAAAAGGATCACGTCTAAAAAAATAATCATTGTAAAACTAGACTGTCCAACAGGGGCCTGATGACTCTAGGCCCCTGCGCTACAGCCTGGGCAAGCCTGTTCATCAATCCGCCCCTGCCCCCAAGTCCATATTTATTATTATTATTATTATTATTATTAAGTGAATAGGCGGATCTTGAATTGGGCACGTACTGTATGTGCGCACCTCCATTTCTGGGTGCGGTCAGCCATTCTAGCAAAAAGGCTGTCGACTGCAAGTCTGTGCTGAGCCAGTGGTGTAGTGTAATAAAAGGTGATGTTCGGTCTACTTCTGCCTCCAACTCCTTATTTGTAATACCCAAGTGCCCCACCCCCTTGAGAACACAACACTTTGCAAAAAAAGAGAGTGGAACATGCCTGAACTAAGGCTCACAATTCCCAGCAAGTGCATCTTCCTCAATGAGGTGACGTAAGAGGGACAGGTTTAATTGTTATTTTGGTTTTATTCATTACTCATTTTCTGTATACTAGTGAATTCACATGACATGATGACATGTTGTACGTCATTCTCATTTGCTGCACTGAACTGAGGATTGGACGGATTTGAGTTTATGTTGCTGTATGAATAGTTTTGAAGTTTATCCGAAACTGGCAAAAATAAAGGGTCTATTACATTAAATTTGATAAATGGAAAGCAATTTGATTTGACTATTAATTAGCTGATCAAAATAAGGTATCTACTGTAAACTTTAATATCAATTCAAGGTGAATTCTGTTAATTTAAAGATTGTTTGACCGTAAAAAATAAGGAGAAACTTCAATACTGAAGGTGAAATATTGTGAAGAATATTGTGTCTATTTTCTTATGTTATGTGGATGTATGTTTTCTTGTTTATTCTTTTATATAAAACTAACTGCCTCAATTTTCTACCTTCTGGACATGCTGACAATTAATCCTGCCAAACCTATTTACTGGTCCAAGGCGCAGTTAATGTACATTGTACTAATTGTTCAGAACCCAATTGTTAGGGTCACACATACAAGTACATTGCACCACTGCACCCTGTGTGTGTGTGTGTGTGCGCCACGCTACACTAAGGAGGGTCAGTCAGCATCAATGAAGATTCATTCCACTCCAGCAACAATCGGTTTTTCTTCCTACTATCCAACAGCAGCTACAGAAGCCCTCACACACACAAGTATCTTCACTGCAGTATCAGAGAACTAATTATTCAATATGCAAAGATGTGCAATAACCTCTGAGAAATTGTTACTCACTCCTGCATTTTTTTATGTTTTTTTTTTTATCTCCTTGTAATTTACAATATTTCTTTAAATACTATTTCTTTTATATATTGTTTACATACTTGCTACTTAAAAATCCTAAAAAAGCTGAAGTTTTATCTCTTGGGAGTAATGTTCTGTATCTCTGTTATAAACAAAGTCTCTGGGAATAAAGGTCCCTCGATGTTACCGTGCCTCATTATCAAGTGCACAAATAAAAACCGGTTCTCTAAAACTTAAGGTACATGCATAGCACAGAACACTGCTTTCTTGTTGCTTCATCTCTTTCTTTCACGTTACAGAAACAAAAGTCAGAAATCTGAACATTTGCACGATGGTAAATTCTACTGTGTGTTGTGCATTTGATTCACCAATTTTGGATAAGGTTCTACCTCCGGTCCTCATCTTGGAATTCATGTTTGGGCTGCTGGGGAACTCTGTCGCCCTGTGCATGTTCATCCTTCGCCTAGAAGCATGGAAGCCCAATGCCGTGTATCTCACTCACCTGGCAGTGGCTGATTCAGTCGTTCTTTTCTGTCTTCCGTTCCGAGCAGACTACTACCGACGTGGCAAGGACTGGATTTTCGGCGACGCATTTTGCCGCATCCTGCTCTTCCTGTTGGCAGCCAATAGAGCGGCAGGCATCTTCTTCCTCACGGCAGTGGCAGTCGACCGCTACCTAAAGATCGTTCACCCTCACAACCGCATCAACTATATGGGATTAAAATATGCCTTATTCGTCTCCTGTGGTCTGTGGGTGTTGGTTGTATCCGTCACTGCATACCTGCTCTCTGATAAGCATTTTTTCGACCATAATAATCGCACCCAGTGTGAAAGCTTTAACATTTGTATGGGATTCAACCCTTTGTCTACTTGGCACAACATTTTCTATGTCATTCAGTTTTTTATCCCTACGGCTATCGTCACTTTTTGCACAGTTTGCGTAACGTGGCAATTAAAGAATAAGACAGTGGACACTCAGGGCAAAATCAAGAGGGCCGTGCATTTCGTGCTGGCTGTGGCACTAGTATTTATTATCTGCTTCTTTCCCAGCAGTATGTCTCGCATCGCTGTTTGGATACTCAAAGCGTGGTACGACGAATGCTCTTATTTTCAGGAGGCTAACCTTGCGTTCTACACTTCTGTGTGTTTCACGTACTTTAACAGCGTCTTGAACCCTTTAGTCTACTACTTTTCCAGTCCTGCCTTTAGTGGAACTTTCCAGAAATTCTTCAGCAGACTTCTCAACCGGAAAAAATCTGAGGACGAGCTCACAACCAACCGCAACAGCAGCATGACGGAAACAACCGGCACCTAATGACAACAGTGATAGAACACAAAGGTATTCTAGAACTATACAGAAAAAATAGCTGGAAGATTTTCCAATGCTAGCATTGCAGTAATTTCTTATGTCATTAATGAAATGTAAATGTGTGATATTGGATTTGCTTTTGACATTGATAACATAATAAAGAGCACAATGTCATTCATTGCATTTTCCAAGAAATCATATTAAAAATAAGCCTTACATGATCAGTAGTATTTATTTTGTATGACATTAATATTACCACATTCACACTGATGCCTTAAACAGGTTGACAGTACTTGCTGATAAAAGTTTTCATAATTCGACCGGTTTTATTGTCCTGATTTTTCTCTTTTTCAGTCATTTAGCTTTACTTTCATTAGTTAACAGGATAATGGCAGTTCAGTTAGCTACACCTTAACACACAATGGGGCAATATAGAGGCTCTGATTTACCAAGATATTCAAGGGAATACCATTTAGTGTGGGTCATATTCCCCATGTATGGCACATGGATTCAGCAAATGTGGGGAAAAAATGTTGTAATCAAAAATCATATACTGTCCAGTCCTTATTTGACATATGTTATTAAGCCGATATTGAGGAATATCAGAATTAGTCAAGTCTTAAAAAGGCAATATATTTGTAGTATAAGACGGCCACTGCATTATACACATCCATGCATTTTCCACCCGTTTATCTTGGTCAGTCACAGGCCTCAAATACCCAGGATGTCAATTTGTAGCAGTAAACAATGGCAGCTAAGGGCCCAGCATTTACATGAAGTGAGCTAAACTGATATGTGCTAATGCGATGCTAACAAGTAGGCTACAGTGGGTAATGTGGATTAATGAAGGGAAGAGGCATCAAGAGACATAGGCCTAGGGTCTGACATTCCTTTGATCTAATATCCATGGATGAGGTACAGTATACAGTGTAAACTACTACAACAACAGTTCTCCTACGTTTAGACACCTACAGTCTAAACTTTTGATTGACCCAAGAGTATAGAGTTGTAATGTAGATAATGTGAACTGAGCTGGCGGAGCACACCCTTCAGTCACGCCCCTTTTTGACCTTCTTCTTGTGACCTTCAAAACCTGCAGCAATGTTTTGTTCTACTGTATTTGCTGTATCTGCAGTTCAGGATTTTGCCTGTAGGCTATGAACAGCCAATGGTTCGAAATGTTTGAAAGGGTTATTAAACACTGGTTGTTGTAAATGTATCAAAACAAAATTTGCCATCTCTAGAACCTGTTCTGGGAGAGAAGTGGAAAGGCAGGCACATCGGCAGCAGCGGGGAGAGTGGTGCAAATACAAATGAGAGGGGGGTCCGGAACATTCACTCATCAGGTAGGGGAACAGGAGGGGCATATGCATGTAACCGTACATGAGGGAACTCAGGCATTCGGGGAAAAGCGGGGCAGAGAAGTGCTCAGTAACTGGACAAAGTCAACAATTCATCACACTTTGGGATCTGTTTAGACTGGTTAAGTAACTAAGGCAATCAAGGGAAACAGGAGTAAGACACAGCTGACTCAGTAGTCTAGAGAAGGAGACCTGACATAAGGCATAAGGGGGCATGTCTACAAAATAGACTCAGAGTCCAACCTCATATTAACCTTTCTGCTGTTACACACAGCAAATCTGAAATGACTGGATGCTAAGGAAAAAAACTGAACATGTATGTCCTGAGACTAAATTAAGGACCCTTGATCTGTTTGGCCTCAAAAAGGCAAATGCCAGTAAAATGGGATGCAAACCATTATGTTTGGTAAATGCAATGCACAAGATTCCCTTTCAAGCCAAATTCAAAACAAACAGATCAAAATTTCTAGCAATTACTGCACTGCTCTCTTGGGTCCTTGCCTGTTTTCCCAGCTGCTTACACCTCCTGTGAAGCCCAGCTGGTTTTATTTAACCTGTAATTAGACCTGTGAAGCAGCTGCGCTTCACAAACACCTTGTTATTGTGCATGGCTGCATATACACTATGCGGAAAACCAAAAAAAAATAATATTGATAATTAATGGTAAGCATGGATTATTTTTCTCAAAATTTGGGTTTGAATCCCACCTCCGCTCTGAATGTATGGAGTTTGCATGTACTCCCCGTGTTGAGTGCAGTTCCCTTGGGACCTCAGGTTTACGTCTCACAGTCCGAAGGCGACAAACACGATATACACATAATTAACGATAATGCACGTAAAATCGATTAGTGACAGTTATAGGTGTTAATAAATAACAGCCATAAGTATCCTGTGCAGCAGTTCTGTTATCTAAAAAGCTCCAGCGCAGGTTTTAATAGATGTGGCTGTATTGTAGCAACGGCATGGGTGGGTTTCACCACATACCAGCATACCGGCTACGGACCGAAATAGATATCTGCAAGCGATGTCAGAAGTCATCCTTATTCCGGAAGGGCAACAAGCTTGAGGGATCATTTGATTGTTTGGCACCTTTCTATTCTCTCCCAGAGTGACACAAGAACACGTCTTATTTTGCGAAAAAGGTTGACTCACCTTGGGCTAAAGACACCACAAACATCTGTTCATGTTGTTCAACATAGTCGAAGGAGAGTTATTTAATGAATATATTACAGCATTAGCCTTGGTTTGAGTATTGAAAACACTGGGTGAAGGATATGTGACTGGTAAATAATCTCTAAATACACTCTGGATGTGCGATTTTAAATACTGTAATAATTTTCTATTGTTGGTTGACTAAGAAATAAAAATATTTTATGTTTTGCGCCTTTAACATACGTCAATAAGACATTGTACATATTGTGAAAACACGACTGATGCGAGCATCATCCCCAAAAGTAATGTTAGTTTGTAGTACAGCAGCATTATCCCTGAGGTCCTGCACACTTTGCTCTCTCAGGGGACACATTATTTTCCAATTCCCAGCATCATGACTGTAGTTTGAAACTCCTTTGGGGACACACAAGCTCTTTCTTTCAAAAATCATTATTTATATCTGAACTTTTTCATCAAAGAAGGCCATGACGTTGGGGAGTATCTAAAGAGCCCACGGAAGCATTTCAGGATGTGCTTTACTACTGATTTCACTAACTTTACAAGTTGTATAACTATCAAATGAGTTTTTTAAAGGCTGTTTACTTAATGTGTATTTTATGGAGAGAAACCATGTCCAAAATTTAACAAGATACACAGACCCGAATTCTAAAGTTATATAAGGAAAAACATTCATGCATATTAACATTTAAGGGGCATCCACAACTTTGACACTCTGTCAAATGCTATGTACAGTCAGGGAAAAAATATTTGAACCCCTGCTGATTTTGTAAGT
The DNA here is from genome assembly GCA_026777045.1 of Hyperopisus bebe. NCBI lineage: Eukaryota > Metazoa > Chordata > Actinopteri > Osteoglossiformes > Mormyridae > Hyperopisus > Hyperopisus bebe. Next base: position 26,051,867 of record JAODJW010000117.1, on the reverse strand, counting down.
TTGCCCACTAACAAAGAAATGATCAGTCTATAACTTCAATGGTAGGTTTATTTGAACAGTGAGAGACATAAGAATAATAAAAAAATATCCAGAAAAATTTCAAAAAAGTTATAAATTAATTCGCATTTTCATGATTGAAATAAGTATTTGATCCCTTTGCAAAACATGCTTTAGTACTTGGTGGCAAATCCTTTGTTCGGCAATCACAGAAGTCAGGCGTGTCTTATAGTGGTATATATGGCCACAAGTTTTGCACACATATCAGGTGGGATTTTGTCCCGCTCCTCTTTGCAGATCCTCTCCAAGTCATTAATGTTTCATGGCTGATGTATAGCAACTCGAACCTTCAGCTCCCTCCACAGATTTTTTATGGGATTAAGGTCTGGAGACTGACTAGGCCACTCCAAGAGCTTAATATGCTTCTAATTAAGCCAATCCTTTGTTGCCTTGGCCATGTGTTTTGGATCATTGTCTTGCTGGAATACCCACCCACCACCCATTTTCAATGCCCTGACTGAGGGAAGGAGCTTCTCACTGAAGATTTGACAGTACATGGGCCCATCCATCCTCCCTTTGATGCAGTGCAGTTGTCCTGCCCCCTTGGCAGAAAAACACCCCCAAAGCAAAATGTTTCCACCTCCATGTTTGACGATGGAGACAGTGTTCTTGGAGTCATAGGCAGCTTTCCTCCTCCTCCAAACATGGTGGGTTGAGTTGATGCCAAAGAGCTTGATTTTGGTCTCATCTGACCACAACACTTTCACCCAGTCCTCCTCTGAATCATTTAGATGTTTGGTGGCAAACTGCAAACAGGCCTGTTCATGTGCTTTCTTCAGCAGGGGGACCTTGTGGGCACTGCAGGATTTCAGTCCTTCACGGCATAAGAACATAAGAAATATTCAAACGAGAGGAGGCCAATAAAATCTTATCTAGCTCAGATTTAAAGGAACCCAGGGTTTTAATTTGCGCTACACTAGTAGGAAGACTATTCCATACTCTAACTGCACGCTGTGTAAAAAAAGTGCTTCCTCAAATTCGTTTTAAAATGTTCTCCTGCTAATCTGGTAGTGTGTTACCAACTGTTTTCTTGGTGACTATGGTCCCAGCTGCCTTGAGATTATTGACAAGTTCCTCCCGAGTAGTTCTAGGCTGGTTCCACACCGTTCTCATTATCAATGAAACTCCACGAGGTGAGATCTTGCGTGGAGCTGCAGACTGAGGGAGATCGGCAGTTATTTTATGGTTCTTCCATTTGCAAATAATCGCACCAACTGCTGTCACCTTCTCACCCAGCTGCTTGGTGATGGTCTTGTAGCCCATTCCAGCCTTGTGTAGGTCCACAATTTTGTCCCTGACATCCTTGGAAAGCTCTTTGGTCTTGGCCATGGTGCAGAGTTTGGAATCTGGATAGATTGATTGCTTCTATGGACAGGTGTAATTTATACAGGTAACGAGTTGCGAAGGCTCCCAATGTCAGCCCGTTACCTGTATAAAATACACCTGGGAGCCAGAAATCTTGCTGACTGATAGGGGATCAAATACTTATTTCATTCATGAAAATTCAAATTAATTTTAGGAGACAGTTCCCAGCTCTGGAGGTCATCTGCAACTCCCACTGCCTCACGAAACCTTCCAGCATCTGTAAAGACTCCATACACCCATGCCATGGTTTGTTTGAACTTCTTCCATCTGGCAGACATTATAAGGCCTTTTGAATCTGCTCCATCGCACTGAGGAATAGCTATCGCCCCAGCGTTATAAAGGCCATGAATCAACCAATCAAGCTCCCCCATTTCTGTTTTGCTTATGTACTGCTTTAGGGTTTTGCAGCACTGATTTGCAAGTCTGAGATGATTACTCTATTTACTACTGCCAGACTTGCTGCAAAACGTCTTGTTTGTAATGATGATGCACTGCATATGCTGCAATAATCCATCCATCCATCATTCGAATGGCTTATCCAACAGAAGGTCACAAAAAACCATCGGCCCATTCCAGGCTGCATTATGGGAATCGACCCGGATGGAGGGGTTTCTGCCCCTAGTCAGCACTACACACTGAGCTAGCCAATCATGATTCTGAAATATGGTATTGATCATTTTGGTGATGAAATACAGTTTTGGTATTTAAACACAACCATTTATATTGTATTTAGTTTTATTGTAATCCAGTGCATCTGGTATGTTTTTGACAAACGTTGCATTGACAGGACTAGTTAAAACTACTTAAACTAAAATAAGGTTTCAATGGCACGTGTGGCTGGATGCTACAATTTCAATTACAGTTTTTAAATGTTTTGCTTATGCAAGCTGTTATTAGAGTATGAATTCTGTGCATTCAGAGTAAAATTAAATCAGGTTTTGGGGACAACTGTTCATTAAGATTTGGATACATCTGGTAACATCTCATAATTCAGATGTGTTTTTTCTCTTCATAATTCATTTAAATGTGTAAATTCTAGAAATTAGAACAAACTTAATGTTCAAATTAATTTGAATTGTATAATAATAAGGAAATGGGGTGTACAATGTTGTAGCATCAAGGTTCAGAAATTCACCATGTAACAACACATTTTAATTTTACTGAAAATTTTAATACATTCAACTAACAAAACACTGCATTATTCCATACCTGCCCCCCATCACGCAGAAGAGATTAGCATGATTAAATGGCCATTAGTATATCACAGTGTTTTTCTGAGTACTATGGTGGCTAGACATTTTGCATATTACCACATTCGTCATTTTAAACATTTTCCAAATGCTCTTTTATGTTTCTTTAATTGTTTCTCAATCATGAAATCTACTGCATTTTAAGTATTTATAAGAAACAAATGAGATATGGAAATAACTGAAGCAGAATTTTCTGGCATTCTTCTGATCCTTGGGGTTATGATAAAATAAATGGTAATAAGCAAATTCAAACTGAATTTAGGGGAAAAAAAACAACAAAATTGAAATATTTTAGACAATGTATACCAGCTACAGTTTTAGCATTGACCAAAATCTTGCGTTTGCATTAACGTTGTGTTGTGTTCCGACAATGCTGAGGTCCTCTGCACCACTAATGACCTTCTGAATGCTTCGATTTAACTCTTCTGAGCCAGAAGTGTGCTCAGTTTGATCTTGCCATCCATGGAGGACGTGAAGCAGGTGCCACAATCCACAGCCGAGCACCAGTCCACAGTGACCACCGGAGCTTTATGGCCTCCCAAAGGCAGGACGCTTTCCAAGCCACTCTCACCTGCATTAAGCTGACAACAAGAATACAGGAAGCTTTTTAATCCCTGTGTCGGACAGTACGTACGTCTATACGCAATATGTAGTAGTCAGGGAATGAATCATAGTAGCCTGTTTTCAGAACAAAATGCATAGTAGAAATTAAATATTTATATTTTCAATGAATATAATTGGAAATAGTTGCAGCAGTTATAGATACTAGTATCAACCCTTACCCTGTATATAAGGCCTCCAGTACTGGAGCAAGTGAGCACATGCTGTCCTTCTGAGTCGAAGGCAAAGAGACGTCCGCGAGGTACCTGCACCTGCCGATAGCCACTGTACCCTGAGAGCACGAAGGGCCCCGTGGCGTCCTGGGGCAGAGAGTACTCTGACTGCTTCACCCCAGAGCGGTGGATGTTCCACTGGATAAACTGCGGGCGAAGACAATACGACTGCACTCTAATCATTTGCCATTTTATTTACCTTCACATTATCCTGCGGTGCAAAACATTAATGATAAAATATCACCAATTATAATATTCAGTTCACAATGGAGTCCATCAGAACCGTAAGTCAAAAAAAGCACTTAAAAATGCACCCCCCCCCCTTAAAAAAGGGGGCACGGCCATGTAAGTAAAGTGTGCTTTGAAGTTGCCTGTGTGGGGGGACAATGCACTCCCCTTGGATTTCCAGATTATGTATTTCCATATATAGTTACCATACAAGGGTGGGACGGTAGTGCAGCGATTAGCAGAACCGCGTTACACCTCAGGGACCAGGGTTCTAGTCTCTGCCACGGCTCCGTGTGTGTTTGAAAGTTTGAAAACATACTAAGGTTAAGTAGAGCTGTGGGTCTACATGTGTGTTGGGCGGTGCCCCATCCTGGCTTGGCGCCTACCTTTCACCCATAAGCTGCTGCGATCCTGACCAGGACAAGCAATTTCAGAAAATGGATGGAATTACATGAATGTATCACTAATTACACAGTGTGCATTGGGATTAAAGGGGCTAATGACACAAACGAGATGTCGAATATATTGTGCTTTACGTTTGTGTGATTCCTATAAATATGCATTCGAAGGTTTCTTGTCTTTTTATTTGTACTGAGCCTTCATAAATCATCTCCTTTTTGCTTAGAAAGTTTCTAACTGAAACTTAACTGAAAACAATGTTGCGTTTGTTTTCCATATGGACGTGTGTAGTGGAGCAAACTTTCCTAATGCTTACGAGTGACACGCCCTTACCTTTCCATCCTCTCCAATGCTGAAGACGGTGTTCTCGTCATAACTGAACTCCACACTGTACACCTCCCCTTCATGCGCCTTCCAGCTCATTACACTTTCATAGTGCTGCATGTCTGTCAAAAGGACCAAAAATACGAATGATGCTCAGAGCTGGACGTGACCAATCCCATGGATATCCTATTTACTTAACTTTTTTTATTTTTATTTATTTATACGCTTTTTCTTACCAAACAGACGGATGACACCATCAGCAGCCCCAGTGACTAGCAGGTTACCATTATGGTTGAATGCTGTACAGTTGATCGCCACGGCATCAGGTTCAAGGGAGAATTGAAGCTTAACACAGATTTATGTGGGACAGAAAAGGAACAATACAAACAGAGTCCATTGACCGTCTTTAAAAAGAACCCTTTAAAGAGTATTTCTTAAAAATGTATATTTTTTATTTTTTTGTAAACGAAGATACTTTACAATTTCCATTATTTCTCCAACCAAATAAAGGAGAATGTTTCCTTGATTTAAATTATGCCACCAAGATTTCATGAATATGGCAACCCAAATAAGTAATGTACCTTAATAATTAACATTAACAGTTAATCATGCCATAATATCTCCCTTATCTCACCCCACATTCCCATGCACAGTACCTGCTGCTTCACTGTCTTTGTGTCCCAAAGAAGCAGTTTTCCCATAACAGTGGCACAAGGTTGACTTCCTGCTTCCAGCAGGCTTCCGGAACAGGGGGTCTGTGCAGCAGCAGAGCAGACAAAAGAGGTCCCACTGGGACTATAGGCGAGGGACAGGATCCTGAAAATTCCAAAGGTAGCAGTGACAGAGCACACGTCACCAGAATTCCATATGTCATATTCTTACTCATCTGCAGAGGAAACTTTCAATGAGTCCTTCAAATCTTGCAGACCAACCCAGGGAAAAATCAAGAACAACTGTTGTGTGTTAAGCGTCAATACAAAAGTTATTTAAGATTCATAAGGGAAAAAAGTAGAGAGAATCCAGTCAAAAAGTGTTCATCTGAACAGGTACATTTATTGTGGGTGTTCCTCATCCATTCATGTCCACTTAGGGCTGGTTTTACTTCAGCCACGCCCCCTCACACTTCTAGCGCCAACACACCAAGGAACCAGGTACTTCGACAGCAGGCCTGAGGTGGCGCTGTAGAGCAAAGCTGCTCTTATAGCTATGTTTAAGTATGGAGTTTTTGTCATGAAATTAGAATTTTACTAAAACTAATCATGCACTATGTACTTATGTTACAAAAGTAGGGTTACTATCGGTAATGAAAACATTTCCACAAACTGAAATAAGATATGAAAATAAAAACTACAACTAAATGAGAAATATAAATATTTCAGGTGGTTTCGAAAGTAATAAGATAGATATCAAATACTTCCCGATACTGTTTTAAAATACTATTTAGCCAAGTAATAATTTGTTTAACTTTGGCCCTTGTACATAATGCACTTGAACCATAAAAAAGCCAGTGGCACTACATCGAGAAGCAAAAAAAGTCCTTCCGTCTATCCCTAGAAATAAAATTAATAAAACCCAAAAACTAAAACTTAACTAGACTTCAAATGAAAATAGACCATAACATTAAAACTAAATTCAAAATGATAACACTGATGCCATAAACTTACACAGGGCATTACCGTACAAATGTATTTTATTTTAGTTCTGGTACTCTTTATAATCCTTTATCCGTTTTTTTTTTCTTTTTTTTTTTTAAACAATCTCTAGTCCGACTACCTTTCTAACTTCCTGCTACTTTTCCCCTGACCAATGAACGATTGGAGTTTCGCTTGTGTCACTGACTGGAGCCTTCATGGAGCCTGCACGCTGTGATAATCTTCGGGTGCTGCGTGGAAGGTGAAGTAAACACCAGCCCTTACCGTGAGTGTACCTCATCTATTCATGTACTCACCGTGGGTGCGCGTCATCTATCGTCAGCTCATAGAGGCTCTTCTTGGCTTCTGTGTCATAGAGGCGGACTGTTCCCACACCGCTACCCAGAAGGAGCTGAACACACAGAAAATCTTACAGACCACTATGGTTTCATTTAGATTATTAATACTTTAAAACTAAAAAGATTACAGTATAATCTTTTTACAAAGATTAAAATCACAAATGACTTCATTGTCTAAAATATCTATATCTCTGTGTTACATTCAGGAATCATATAATATTGTGTACTGCCACTAATAATAAACAATTAATGATACAGTGGTGCTAGAAATTAACCTTTTAACATTGTATTTATTTCTGTATAGATGACCTAAAATGTGATCCTATTACACTGAACCATTTTCTTCAATAAAAAAGATGATGTATAGTATTTCTGTGTCATTGGGTTAGTAATTAAGGTAGTTTAGTAACTGGGTTCACATGAGATTTTATCCATATAATGTTTTTGTAAAGTGTTAATAAGATCCATAAAAGATGATGTATGAGTAAATATATCGTGCCTACAAAGTTCGGAAAAGTTTTAAAAAATAATTTGAGTTATTACGCTGACAAAATCAAGTGTCTGAGCTGACCTACTCTATGCTCTCACTTTTGAGTTATCGTCTTAATGGGATCAAGAGTCAATACTGCCATTTTTTGTTTTTCTACCTCTGCTTCAATTTTGGGGTGACCTGTCTCAATATTTGGTCACCAGTTTTCCACCCCTACAATGTGCCTGCAGAGTTTAAAAAAGATCTATAACATAGTTTTTGAGTTATTGTCGTAATGGAATCAATTATCAAAAACGGATTTTTTTTTTCTGTCATTGTAGGGTGTTACTTCAATTTTGCTGTGATCTGTCTCAAAATGTATTCAATTCTTATTCCTCACCCATACAATGCCTCTGCAAAATTTGAATATCGTTTTTGAGTTATCATCTTAACAAAGGCAAAGAGTCTGTGGGGGTGGACCAGCCCCAAAACCATATGCATTTCTTCACAATAAGTTTTCCAAATACAAATTCTAACTCTCCTTTTTCATGGCAAATTCAATTGTGTTGAAGTCCCTTAACCCATAAATTTATGACTACCTATTCCAGTATCAAAAACCCATGTGACACTCATACCAGTCTGTCCGGCTTTGTGGCCCACTCCAGTGACAGAAGGGGAGATTTGGACATGATGGTGGCCTTTGTCTGCATTATAGGATTGAATGACCACACCTTGATGACACCATCCACATCAAGACTGGCCACTCTCCTCCCTGAACAGTCTACCCTGAATCAAATACAGAGATAAGGCGAAAAGTTTTCAGCATTAAAAACAATAAGATAAAACTAAAAAGGCTGCATGGCAATCCTAATATTACAAACTATTAACAGGGTCAAGTCTTTTACCAGCAGAATTAAAACAGCTGCAATCAATGACTCATACCAACCTGCAATGCATGATGGAGGAGTGATGCTCGCCATATTCTTCTTGGCTCAGTTTAATAAAGGGCTGCTCTACAAGGCCGGTGCCTTCCTCACCCACTTGGACATGACTGCTTGGTATATCCACTGTGTCAGTTGCATGTTCTGGATGTTGTTCACATTCAGAACTTTCCAGTTTTTTCTCAGCGTTCTGTCAGCAATCACATTAATTTATACATAATTGTTCTGGCTAAAATATTATTTCAGATTTATCATTCTTCAATGAACAAAAATAACCTTTTTTTCCCCCAAAAACCGATAGGAGACATTTATTCTGATTTTTACCTAAAGGCGAAATGCTTATTCCTTTTGCAAAATGTAAAGTTTTCTGAATGGCAACATACAATACAATATTCCCGACTGGTAATGAAATTCCACTTTAATTAGTGTAACTGTTCCTTGTGATTTACTCTGGATATTATTGGAAATGCAGTTCTGTGGTTTGTGCAAGACAATTAAAAAAGTACCACTTTTATAATGTCCCCGAGACTGAATTAGAAAACTCTTTTGACTTTCAGTATCAAACAGATGTTAACTCACTGACAGATGAACATACCTGATTGGGCAACTTAGAGAACAACTCCTTCCGCTCTTTCTCATGGTCCTGGTGACGCCGCTGTCTGGAGTAGCTGGTTTGTGGGTCACTGGCTCCTGTACTGGGCACAGTCTTCATGTCCTTGTATGGTGGATTCTCCTTGGTCTTCAATGCCTGGAAGTCATGCATTATTTAGGGTCTCCCCTTAAATCTGTGATACTCTTAAAAATAACAAGATGCCATCTTAAGAGATTTTTAAATGCCCAAATCAAATATATGGTACACCAAGTTACATATAGTATAAAGCTTCCTATACAGTAAAATCCCATTATAGTGGACTCGCTTAAAACGGAATATCGTCTATAACAGACGAGGTCCGCTGGTCCCAGCCGTGCGCCGTTAAGAACATGCAGAAAAAGCATCGGATATAGCGGACTCGCCTATAACGGAATTTTGCTTATAACGGACAAACAATTTGCTTTTAGCTGTAGTTTTGTTCGGCTATAACGGACATACAGGCTCCGCCTACGAGGCGCATGGCGTGCCGGTGATATCCAGCGCAGATACGTAATTGGGATTATTAATAGTCACGCATCTGCTCAGGTAAAGCTGGATTACTACATGTACAATATAATAATCTATACCACAAATGTGTCTGCTGGGGTGTGGCATGAGTAAATGGTGTCCTGTAGTTGTATTCTGGGCATACAGCCACTCTGGATATAACGGACTTTGGATATAACGAACTGTTTTGACAGGTCCCTTAAAGTCTGTTATAACTGGATTGTACTGTACTTCCTAAATCTCGTATGAACTGACCTGGCCAGTCACAATTTCCCTCCGGCCTATGGAAGCCTGCGTTGGGGAGGATACCGATGCTTTGGTTGGTGGCCGCTTTCCTTGGGGAAGGAGTGTGGAGAGGAGGTTCCGAGGCTGTGCAGCTAGGCTGACATTCCGCTGACTGGATACCAAATCCCTGATGGAATAAGAAGCAGCAATAGCGAAGACAAGTGCTCCGACTTCTGAGATTCTAATTGTTTTCAAAATATTACCTCATTCAAATTTTGGGTCTTAAATTATATAACTGGTTGTTCCTGGAAATAAGAGTAGGAACTGGAGTTAAGATTCTCTTTTTCAACACCACCTGAGAATCCAAAATGAGGTTTGTTCCTTTTTAAGTACTTAGAACGACAGTAGTAACGGATTTGTTGAAATGATTAAGTATTTCTTGTTATAGTTATTATTGGTATTTCTTAAAAGCAGTACACTACAGGTCAATCAACAACTGCTCCATGGTTTGATATAATACAAAAATATTACATTTAAACCGGTGTACCAGTTTAATAAATATAAAAAAAATATTTTATTTATGGGGGTCATTTTTTATATATGAAAATTTTAAGTTTAGTGATGAAAGGCTTCAAAGTTAAGCATTTCACCATGCATGTGATATAACTAGCTCTGATGATACTGGCTATCCTTATTTGTTGACAAAACGGTATGCATATTTAAGACAATTTAAAGTTATCTTCCTACTCAGAACCTGTAATTACTGTTATAATAAACAATGTATAGTCCCCGTCTACAGCTTTACCAGTAAAATTTAAACACCCATCATTACACGTTTTGTTAATCCCCTTCTCAAAATTTCACCTTACAGCTCAGTATCTCCCAGTCGATCCATGTTCTGCACATAAGGAGGTAGTTTGTGATGCACCATCATCTCTGCATCCTTTTTCAGACGTGGGTCCACCTGTAGCGAAAATAACTGGTGGACAAAGCCGATGAATCACTGCTATTGTGTGAACTGTGGTGTTAAAATTCAAGAGCATTATATGCTGATGACAACCTGATAGCACTGTTTTGTGAATGCTATGGCGCCATTTCTGCAGACTGCGGCTCTTACCATTTGTCTCAGCTGCTCATTCTCCTCTTGCAGACTGATGCTTTTCTGTACCTCAGAATCAAAGTTCAGGAGCACTGGCTGGGGTGATTTTGTCAAGGAAATTAATATTTATATGTCTTGGCTCTCAAAATCCTCTCTCTTCTACATCATCTTTTAAATATCTGAAATTCATTTTAAATGTTTTGCTTAAAATGGGTTTTACTTAGGCAGACAGTTAGGCAGTTTAAATTGTCTGACAAAAATACATGGAATATATTACTCTGCGTTGTCATTACAGTGATAATAAGCCTTAATCAGTACTTTCAGGATATGCATATACTGAAAGACAACACTCAGAAAGTTGTGCAGTGAAACAAGAAAGGTGTCTGCCCATTGACGTGAAAAATAGGGTGAGAACACAGGGTTTTGGTCCGGAATGGGAACAAATGGCAATATAAACCAATCACGCCATTCAGCCTGGCCCTGCAGCTCCAGTGCTTGCTTCTGAAAGAATTCCTGGGTTTTCTCGATACGGTTTGTCTGGAGGAAAAGAAACAATTCAAAATCAAGACCTAAAAGTAATGCAAGTCCCTTACATCATCCAAAGTAAAACCATGTATAAAAGTCTTTAGTTTTTTTCCTGTTAAATTAATAAATGGTATTATACAGTATTTAATAAAAAATATTTTAAATAATATTGGAAATTTATACATTTTACAAAAACAAGCAACGAGAAATTAACAACTAAATAAAATGTGATTCACATTTGCTACTACTTGGAAGAAACACACTGTCAGAGTAAATGAATCCATCAGCAGCTAAAAATCCAATGAGGACACAAGAACAACTTAATTCTACAACACAGAAGCACCTCAGATATTTATTAACATAAGCATCACCTTTCTCGCATATAAACCATAGTTTTTGCTTTAATTGTAAACCTTAATTAACTAATTATTTCTGACCAATGCCACAGAATGTGTTTAAGTGCTTTTCATAATAAGATCAAATGCTTAGCTTGGCCATTATTAATAAAATGTTATATTTCAATGTGGTCTGCAGGGGGAGCCACTGTACCTGCACCGTGAAAACAAGATAGTAACGGAAAAGACTGGTTCTGAGCTTGTTGATAGTTGGTCGGTAGATGTCCTCTAATCGACAAAAAAGACGCCGATCGAGGTAACCCCAGTAATCCTTCAGTGCTGGCAGGTCATAAGCCTGGATGAACTGCTGAAGCTGGTCAATGATTTTATCCACCTACATTAAACCAAATATAAAAATGTGGCTATCACACAAACTACAGATGTCAATGACATAAGAAGCGAAATACGAACAACTAAATATTACTTACTCTCTCTCTCTCTCTCTCACACACACACACATACATATATATATATATATATACACACACATATATAAACAACCTACGCGGAATCCTTTCTCCTTATCGGCTTTGATTTCAGCATCAAGATGCTTGAGGGTTGAGGTGAAGCCACGGTGTATCAAATACTCCTTTACCATATCGTCTGTCCTCTCCACTGCTGAACCCATAGTGTACGCGCCTACAGCACACACACAGCCAAATCCTGCAAGTGAACAGAAACCATCATCAAGCTAACCAGTCCTGTGCCAACCACACCCTACTGTAAGGATGCTAAACTCCGTATTTTTCTGCCAAATTATAACGATCACAAATCACATATCAACACGTCCGTCAGCCAGCGAATAGAAGACTTAGGGATAGTCTGCACACATCCATCTTTAAGTATTTTTGTACTTTTCTATTTTAAAACAACGCCAGTTATATTGTTTTTAAATGCATGAATGTAAATTAAAATGCATAAAATTAACGGAATGCTATTACTTCTCATTGCACAGCACAACACAACACATTGAGGTACTGCTGCTAATTAATAACACACTTACCCTATACCGTTGTCGTCCAGCACGATTTCCTGGTTTCTTTTCCGCGTGTTGTCATGTGATGAAGACCTTATTAAAGCCACGTGACAAGAGCGCGTTTATGATGTCACTACTCGATCCGCGCCACCGGTTCGTTTTGCACTTCGCATGCGCAGCAATTTCGAGCATGCGTACACCTTGTGGCTACACGACGTACAGTACCTGTACTAGACCTGCGAACTGCAAATTTAAAATATAGCTTTAGACACTTTACAGTTGTAAAGTATTTGAAGTTGCATTACGATGCCATTATTAAACATGATGCCTTGAACAATATCGGTTTTACAGAACGCCAAATAGGCCACAAGTTTAACATAAGTTGTAATTTTTTTCATGTAAATTTCTCTGTGTCTTACGGTCTTAGGCTGAATGCATGCTACAGGTGACTTAAGGTTCTTTACTGATACTGCTGTCCTTTCTACAATGAAAACAACAGAATAACAAGACATGAAAAATAGGTTTTGAAATGTATGTAAAATGTAAAAGGTGTTACAAGAACTTTACATCACCAAAGACAATAAAAGTTATAAAAATAATGTAGAAATGTAAAAAGCAACTAATTTATTGTACTACACTAGGGCAGTTACATCACAATGGATTCAGCAATATTCACAAGATACATGCACTTAGTTCAATCGAGTGTACTTTCATGTTTGCCGTACTCAGGACTACATGGCTGATGCAGTGATATATTTTGGAGAGCAGCTAGGATGTAGATGATGGACTGAGCAAAACTTAAAACCCAAAACAAAAACTGTTGGCATTTGACTGCACATATAGATACAGCTAAACACAACCTGTAACTTAACACCCCATCACCTGTGTTCCAGAAGTGCTGCATTTCACTAAATAAATCTCTGGTGTGCATTTTCTGATAGCAGTGTCTCTTAGTGTATTGCAAAGACTTGAATGGTATACCTTATTTAAGATGCTAACAGTTCAACATGACACCTTTTTATTTTTATTTGTTCCACTAAAACATGTGGGCAGCAATATGTGTGTATGTTATTGATATTGGCACGACCAATTACTGTGTAACTGTCTTGTTATTGACTACTACCCCCTGATGTCATTTCGGAAAATATAATTTAAAGGGCAAGTACATCTTCAATACAGTGTAATATGCATCCAAAATTATGTTATTTTATTGTTTGCATGAAAGCACTCCCATTAATGTTGTATTGTTAACATTATTAGCCAGCTACAACTGTCAAATTAATTGATTACATATTTCTTAACAGTTTAAGATGTAACTAGGTGCAACTGCTGATTCCAAAGGTATGCAGTCCCTGTGCTGGCCGCTAGCAGTCATAGCTAATAGTGGATCAGAACAACCTTATGAAAGTAATCACATAGACAACTGAAATCAAAGACTACTGATATTAATATGTATCATGATATTTAAAGTATGTTGAGCAAGTATTGAATTAAAGTGATAATCCAATCAGATTTCAAAACCTGAACTCAAACCCTATTAAATGTAGTGTTTACTCTGATTATTTTTGCAAATATCCAAAATAGTAATTTACAGTGCTGTACGACTGATTGTAAAAATAATTAAGAGCAACATTTTATGTTACCTTATAGCTTTGATTAAAATAAGTCAAACAAAATATAGACTTGTCAGGGTCAGCGCTCGTCCAACGCTGCCGTTTGCATCTTCTCCCCATTTGGCCAGCAGGTGTTGCTGGTCATCTTGTTCTCCCCCTTGTCTCTTGTCCTTCAGCCCCAGTGTGTTCCCTCGATTCCTTGGACTGCTGCATAGTTCATGGGGCAGAGTTTGTGGCTTAAAGACTGAGAACTCACTAGTTATGGGTTTGAGGCTGGGTTGGAACCAAAGTCACCTATTTTGTTTAATTATTAAGTTGTTGTTGTTCCTAATGTTTGTTATAGTTATTTTGTTTCCCTTTTTGGTTTGCCCTGCCTGTGTCCTGTATGATTTTGTTTTTTTGTCTAGTATAGTCAGCCCTCTGTGTTATGACTCCTAATTTCTAGTTTTGGTGTGTTTACAGTTGCTTAGTTTTGTGCTCATTTAATTGTATCCCGCTTCACCTATTCCTTGTTGTCCCGAGTCCTTTTTCATTTGTTAATTTGATTATGCTTTGCACCTGTTCCTTGTTTGCCCTGGTCTTCTTGTGTACTTAAGTGCCTGCCTGTGTTCAGTTCCTTAGTGAGTCATTGTGCTTGGTTACGGCATGTTTTATAGCTCTGTTTCCTTGCCTGTTCTTGCTCCCAGTGCTGTCTTATTCTCTGACCATGTTTTCCTTTTGGATTTCCTGTAGTTCTGTAAGTTGGTTCTGTTATTCTGGTAGTGTTATTTGTTTGTTAGTGAGCTCAGTATTTTTCCCCTGTTTGTTTATGACCCTTTGTGGTCCTTTTGTTTGTTAGTTTAATGTAGTTTTGTTAGTGAACCCCTTTCTCTTGGTGACGTGACACACATTTGTATTCATACCATTGTGGGGATCGTCCATTTATTTTTGTGGGCAAAACCCTATTCCCAACAATACCCCGCCCTAAACTTAATCCAGCCCTAACCTTAACTTTCATTTCATTTCATTTCATTTCATTTCATTTCATTTCATTTCATTTCAATTCAATTCAATTCAATTCAATTCAATTCAATTCAATTCAATTCTTTTATTGTTATATGTACAAGTACGAGTACCAGGTACAATGAAATGCTTACTTGCATGTGCCCCGCAGACAGTAAACATAGACAAGACAACAAAAAAAAACACCCAATAATAATTGATGAAGTGAATATAAATAAGGGAATAAATAAGACCAGAATCCTATAGGATTAAATACAGACAGAGACAGTGGCAGAAGTATATGTGTGGGTAGCAGTGGAGGTGACACAAGGTTACTGATTGTTCATGAGTCTGATTGCAGTTGGGTAGAAACTGTTCCTGAACCTGGAGGTGCGCGTCCAAATGGAATGTCGCTTCCCAGATGGGAGGAGGGTGGAAAGTGACAGTGCAGGGTGGCTGGGGTCCCGTCTGATACAGTTCACTTTCCTGAAACAGCGTGTAGTGTGGATGTCGTGGATCGCAGGGAGCTGTGTGCCCGTGATCTTATGTGCTGAGTTCACCACATGCTGCAGAGCTCTGTTGTCCTGAACCGAACAGTTGCTGTAAATAACCATAAGTAACCAAACAAAACGCAAGACTTTTGACATTTTTAGATTTTTGATTGCAGTCACAGATTTTTATAAAATCCAGATTATCCTTGTGGGGGACTGAAAAAATGGTCCCCACAATGTGAAAATAACAGGTTTTGCTCACATTGTGGGGAAATTTGGTCCCCACAATGTAACAATTAGAAACATGCACATGCACATAATAAATTAATGAATAACTATTTTCTTTCTCTGCCATCTGACACGATACAAACATTAAATGACTTGAAGGCAGGCATAAGGAGAACTAAGTGGGGCTTTATTATGCAAAATGAACTGGAGCAGGGAAGCAAAATAGGACCAAGAAGGATCAAAATGTGAAGAGTAGCATTGGAAGGGGCACAAGCAACAGGACGATAGATGTCAATGACTGGACTGGGGCTGAGGAGACAGACAGGCACTTAAATACAAAGACTATCACAGCACAACAAGCAACAATTGTAGCTCATCAGGGCCATATTGGGGAGGAGATAGGAGAGTCAGGTGGATATAATGAGCAGGACGTAACAATTTCTTCCTATGCAGGTTCTCCATTCACTGCTCAAGCCGCATGCTGGCATTATGAGGACAGTACAGTCGTGGCCAAAAGTTTTGAGACTGAGCAATCTGGAACAAGGGAGATTCAAGCAAAAATAGATTTTATTGGATGGCAGGGAACAGACAAATGGGGTGACAACGTCAATGATGGATCTGTGGGGCATGAGACTGGGAAGCACTTAAATTGAAAACCTACAAGGGAGCAAACAAGAGGCAGCTGGTGGTGATCAACATTGGGGAAGGAACGAGAAATAAAACAAACAAACAAAGGGGAGGGGACAGCAGGTTCAGGTAAACATAATGGACAGGACATTACAATACAAGTGTTTTCTTTGCATACATCCACTATTTTAATGGAGCTGAAAAATTCCTATCGCCTGGTGACTTCGGAGCACATTTTCCCATTCACTGGCCATCAGGTAGCACTTCCCTTATGAATATTAATGAGCTTTCCCTAATCACCCTGTAAAACCGGGACATACGGTTACCTTGCGGTTAACTCTCGTTTTACAATCCACACACAGTTGACACAATATAAATGTATACAAGTCTTTACAACAAAAGTTACAAAATGCTAAGCTAAAGTTGGTTGAACGTCAAACAAACGACACGATTCACTGTGAACGCGAAGACAAAGTGTCAAAGTGCCAATGGTTTCTGGAAGGTGACGTCACTTAGAGGTGAGTGGTACACCGGTATCATACTTATTACCAGTGTGATTGTGCGCTACGATATGGATTTGCCCAATTATACAACAGCCTAATAATAAAAACACAGCATTTTATTTTCTTCAGTTGTAATCTGAATATTCGTTCTTAAATAGTATATGTAACCGGTTTATCTGCGCTGTGTGAATTTTCTGTCAAAAATACTGTGATGAATGCCCAGGGGCCCAAAAAGAGAATGTGTGTGGGAAAAAACGGACGTTTGCTAACCCTAATAGCCTAGGTGTGTAGTGGAGTATAGCATATAAGTTTGTATAAGAGCACTCGATTTTCACAAAACGATCAATTCACTTAACGACGCATTTCTCAGAAGGTATCCCCATTGTTAAGTGATGCATGACTGCACTTGCATTTTACTAGTGTTGCATTTCCACTTGTAGCCTATTGTACCTGGAGTCATTATTTTATTTTGTATCATATTGCAATTCTTGTATTATATTTATTCTTTTTTGTATTTTTAAGTTCTGTTGTTTAATCCTGCACGGTGAGAGCTATGCCTTGGGGCAAATAGGGGCAATTCGACGTTGCCTAGGGGCAAACAGAGATGTGTCTTGTCTTGTCTTAACATCAAGAAATCTTTGTAGGTGAATCTTTTGCTAGCGTGTTACTAAAATGCCTAAATTCACATTATGATTTTAGTAACACGCAGTGGGGCTGGAATGTTCCCATTCATAAAATTGCTATAGGCCTTTACAGTCTGATTTACTCTTTGATGGTCCGTTTTATTTGGCTGAGTAAATTAAATCTTGTTTTCTATACAGGATATTAACTACACAGAATTTTAAAAGTTAACTGCGCGTATCGAAATTTGAATGTTTTGCTTCGCATATCGAAATTCGAATGATTTGAGTCAATGCCTTTTTAATAAGAAATTTTTATTCTCACGTGCATAGATTTGGACTCTACCTTGAAATCAACGGTACCGCTTGGGCTACCACATAGAATTCCTCTCACTGCAAAACAGCTACAGCTTGAGCTGTTCTGGGATAAGGTCACCTGTAATGATACCTCTTCCATGCACTGTCTACACAAGTGTTGACTTGCTGGAAATCAAACTCCGATAATCCATCGGATTACATTAGTAAGAAAAACACAAGTTCAGAGACATTGAGAATAAATGTACTACGGCATATATATTGATGACACATTATAATTTAGTTAAGTTAATGTAATTATTTGGCCATATATAAAATGATCAAAGATCTATTGAGTAAGTAAATACAAGACCACGCAACCTGTTGCCGTTCTTCAAACTGAAAACAACACTATTGTAATATGGCCCCGGGCGCTAGGACCCAGACGCACCGGCTAACAAGTTATATACGTCCCAGCGTTGAAGTGTTTGCTTGTTGCGAAAGGGAAGAAGCAACATGCACAGAAGACGGTAAAGATGGAAGCTCGCCAGTCAAACACCAAGCCCAAGTATGTCCCTCTGACCAAGTAAATACTGCCGCTAAGGCAAATTATATTTAATACAAAGGATTGAACGAATTCAAGAAAGTCATCATCTTAGTATAGGTTTTCTTAGGCACTGAAGAAGAAAAAAATAAATCCTCCGCGCTGAGGAGAAATGGGCTAGGCAGACGCCTACTGACACGATTTGTGCAGTTGTATTATTATTATGTAAGTACAAAACATTTAATACCTTAATAAATTTAAACAGAATGCTAGTAGCTAGGTGTGTGTCGTCATTATACAATGTTATATTGTTACATTGTCTTCGAGTTTGCTGCCACTAAAGCATTAGTCTGGTCGGCACATACCAAGCTGGGGAGGGGGCAGATCCTTTTCTATATAGTCACGAACTGCACTGTTTTCGTGCTGCATAACGAATGGATGCAGTAAGTGTTGTATTTGCAAGGGTCTTTGTTTTTAGAAAACACTTTCTGTGCCTGTATGTGACGATTGTGTCATTCTGTATAATTTGAAAGACTTGGTATGTTCCTGTTTGAGTTTTGCGATGATAAACCGTATATGCACTGGGCACGATCTCACCTTTTCTTCCATTAAAATGTATATCTGCGTCTAATTATGCCAAGGGGAGAGCTTAAAGTTGGTCACCAATTTATGTAATACCTTAGCAGTCCAGGATCGATAGGCTCTGTGGTTTGGCTTATTTGATGGACGTGAAAGGGTAAACGTAAATTCACAGCAATGCAAACAAGGCACTCCACCCGGATCTACACTTTAGTTGTGGAAAAGCTGTAACAATCTATTGTTCGTGCTTAATCGATCACACAGTAATCCCTTAACACATGCACTTCTCCTTACTGTAAAATGGTTAAATGTTTCTCACGATGGAACAGGTTGAAAATTAATAAAATAGTAATAATGCTGAAAGATTAGTAGCCCACTACACCCAGTATGTTAAAGACACCCTTTTATTTCCCATTTCACACAGTAGTTTTAGTGGTCATAAGATTTTTTTTTTTTTGTAAAAATTTTCTAAGCAAGTATTTGATTTGATATTGTAGACGTACATTGATTCTGGTATTTTTTTTTCTTCTATGATTTGAATCTATTCATGTTCTTAATATTTAACATTTTTTATTTCTAGCCTCCTTGTTTGGCAAATTCTAGTGCAGTAGTTGGTTGGTGAAATGTATTGTGGGGAATTCAGCAAACTTTTATTATGAGAGAATTTAATTGCGTGTAAGGTTATGCTTATAATAACTTATAATAACAATACATTTGTCAATTTGTCATGCAAAGTGCTCAAGGATTGCAAGATAAATGGCATTACTGTGCACTCAAGTAACAAGCTTTGGTCTCAGCTCTGTGTGTGCATTTTTACATTTTTAAATAAATTTCTAAGTGGAAGAATAAAGAATTAAAAATACTTTGGTTTCTAAATACTCTTCTCGTTGGTTGTAGCTAATCCCTTGAATATGCTGTAAATAAGAACATTAAAATGTTGTTCTGTCTTTTGGTATCTGTCCTGTATATTGCAGGATTGCTCCGTTTTAAAAAAAAAATACAATTCAAAACCAGTTCTCCTGTAGCTCAAGCGGGAGAGAGCATCATGCTAACACCCAGGAGCTTCAGGGTCCAAATGCCACAAAGCACTTAAAAATTGTACCTCTTCTCTCTGCTTTTTGAATAAAAGTGTCAATGAGTTTCATGTACATCATGCACAAACAAAAATGTCCCTTACCCCTCCATACCACTGTACTGTTAACGTGCCGTAAGTTTGGGTTACGTGCCGTAAGTTTGGGTTACGTGCCGTAAGTTCAGGAGGATGCCTACAGGACTTCCTGCCCAATCGCCCATTGGTCAACCGCTCCCTCGACTCCGTATACAGTAATACATTTTTTTTTTTTTTTTGGACAGGCCCAGCTTGGGCTGCTATATTTGTCCTGACCCCCCTGCGTCACAGAAAACGGTATTCCGGATGCCGTCATATGTTGTGTTAGCTGTCACTTTGACATCGGATTTTCCCTTAAAATTTTTAGTCTCTAGTAGTATTATTCATGGTTCTTCCAACTATGGTAAGCATTAACTGAGCATCTTTCCAACCGTTAAACTTGTTACATTACTAGTCATAAGTTTGATGTATTCAATACCTGATGCCCATCTATTTTACACATTTTAATAATTTTAATTTGTTTTCATTATATAATGTTTATAGGTGTATAATGTGTTCACATTAATATTTCTGAAGGTTGCAATTTCGGGGTGACGCCTTGATGCTGTGGTTGTCGCTCTGACCAGGGTTTGAGTCTTCTCCATGGCTCCATGTGTGGAGTTTGCATGTTCACACCATGCCGTCCTGGGGTTTCCTCCCAAAAATATGCCAGAGTTACCAAATTGTGTGTGTGTGTGTGAGACTGGTGTCTAAATGTGCCCTTTACCTGTATGAAAAATTTGATGCCACCCACGCCTAAACTGACTCTGTTCTTAAGTTGTCCCCTGTTCCCCCTAAAACCTCTAAACACCCTTCACTTAGAGCAAAGGAAGGGACAGTTTATCCCAGGTTCTTCCTTTACATTGTAACATGCTGATCTTTCCAAATAACATCTAGAAAAAGAGCATGGACTTTAAAATTATGCACAAATAAAATCTGACTTGCTGGGCAATTGGCATATTTAAATGATGTCATAACTGAATATTTCCAAGTTAAGGTAGCAAAGTTGTGATGACTGCAATAATGAGTTTGCACTTGTGCTGGATCTTCTTGGTTTTGTGTCTGGTTTTTGTTGCAATGTTTATTCTGTTGCTGTCTTGGGTTGGTGTCCTCCTTTATGGAAACTTGTACCCCCATTCATGCCATTTAACACCATCATTAGCAGTCCTTTATATCTATAATCTGCTTATCTCAGAAATCACATGGGACATAGAAGATTGCATAGTTGCTGTCACATTAAAGTGGCCATTTTCTTTTACTGCGTAGCAAAATGTGTTAAATATGATTTGTCATGAATAGCTCCCCCAAGTATTAAAAATAGATTTTTATTGAGTATGATAGGTTATGTTGATCAGTGTATAGTCATGTTAATAAATGCTGAGATATCCATCTATCTTAAGAACACTTCTTGAGGGTGGCAAGGACCTGAGCAGGCCAGCCCAGGTGGCTCTTTCCCTGGTCATGGATTTCAGCTTATCTGGGATTCTAGCTGGGTGGTATAATCCTCTCCCTGTGGGCCAGGATTGTCAGAACAACTCCAATGAGGACTGCCAAGCTTTTAGGACCCATCAGCTGGTTCATCTGGATTTCCATGAGCAGTGACTTTACTCCAAGGATTTCTTGTGCTAACTAAGTAAGAGTAAGCAGAGTGATCTTGTCTGTTTTGGTCACTACGCACAGTTCATGCTCATAAGTGAGGAAGTAATTCCCCTGGTGTAACTGTGAACATTGTGTATTAGATGTGCTCATGTGGTAACATCTCATACTGCTGTTGTGCCCAAAGAACTGCTACTGAATTATTTGAATACAAATGAACATTTATCACTTTGGGTCAATAACTGTGCAGTTCTGAACTTTTACAGTGAAACAAAAAAAAAATAAAATTGGTTGTGGTGGCACCTGTTGTATGGATGGTATCTTTTCAAAGTTCACAAATCACGCTTCATTTCGTCCAGGATGGATTTCACAAATCCAAACCATTTCCACATAATCAAAGGAGAATCAATTCTTCCTCAAAAACCACACCATGGCGCCGTTTAGTTGATGGCATTAGCAGCCCATCTGTGGACTGCGTGTTTACCTCCTGACATGAGTGCAACGGGTTTTTGAACCGTTTGATGGTATATAAAGGTGTGTTTAATTTATTTTTTAAAACCAAGTCAACTGTCTGGTTTAGAAAAGATCAAGTAAGTTTTCAGTTCAAGACCTAGTCACTAAGTTAAGATCCGCTAAGATGTTGTGCTGAAATTGCCTTGTTTCACGTCAGTCTGTTTTTGTTGTAGCTGCACTTCTGCTCAGTTGAATCCTTGACAGCACTTATGTCGCTTTGGACAAAAGCACCTACTAAAGAGTAAGTGTAGATGTGATGCTGCATTACAATCCTTGTGATATATTCACAATAAGCTTCTCAGATTTAATTCCAACCCATCATTATAAATTCTCTTCGTGTTGCTCACCCCTGGTTGGAGCTTGTATTCTCCTCCGGCTCAAACAGTAGTAATGCACCTCTAGTCCTATTGAACACCCTTCCGACCTCTATGCCTGATTATCCTCTGAATGAAAATATGCATCCATCTTCTTACCCAGTGCCTTAACCAGTACAGTATCACAGTGATCCTATGACTTATCTCAGGAAGCACATGGTAGGATGCAGTCTGTCACAGAGCACATGCAGAACATGCAATATTTTGAGGAAAGCCCACTTTAAGGTACTTGTTAAAGGTTAATTATGCTAAGCTTTTGTTTTGGTAGTGTATCTAATAGACAAATCAATCATCATCCTTTTCACAGTGTACCATATTACTCATTCAGACTTGAATGGTGTAATGTGTTTTCTATTGTTTAAAAAAAAAACATGAAAAAAACTTCTGGCAAAATATGAGGAAAAAACAGAGTGATCTTTGAAAGTTCATTTGACAAATAACCTAGACATTCCACAGCTGCCAGAATGTTTTTTTTTGGCGTAAACCTGCAGTCAATGAATGAATATAGTTCCTGTAGCTTTAAAAGTAAAGCATTGTACTAAAAATGCAAATGTGGGTTAATCCATTAGAGCGTGTTTAAGTTATAACCCTTATCTTTAGTTTAAGTCACGCTGGGTAAAAATGCATCATTACCTGCTGCATTTAATGTTAATGTATTCTAATGTATTTTGCTTAATCCTCATTGTACTCCCTGGATTTTGGGGAATACACATGGTTTTGGCACCGGTTCACAGCTGCTGAAGACACTTTACTTCTTAAGAAAATGCTCAAACTTTTTATGGATGTTTTGCAAACTTTTTAGAACCATTGTATGGGTGCCAGAATGGAATTTAAGTGTTGAGACGGATTGCTACAAAATTGAGGTGATGCCACTTGGTGGCAGCAGAGTGTGATAAGTCAAAAAGTATTTGATGGATCTTTTAAATGCTTCAGAAGAAAAACATTATACGGATGGATAGTGATGGCACAGACAAAGGTGACTAGATACTGTTCACAAGGTTAAGATGGTTATTACTCTATTTGCTCCATTTAATCATTGATGGATCTTATTGTCACTTGAATAAAACAAGATGTGGATAAAAATCTACAGCTAAAAATCTATATTTGATCAAGCCCCAAGTCACCCAAAAATTGGAATTGAAGTGACGGGGGGCAGGTTAGATCAAAAATGGAGCCTGTACCCGCCATCTTCTGAACCTGGCCATCGAATCTTTTATTCCCTGAATCTTTTTGCAAGCTTCCCAGGAACCTCGTACAGGTCAATGATTGTCACTGTGGAGTGTGAGCCGATTTCCTGAATCTTTATTTAAAAATTTATTTTTGTATGTCTGTCGGTCTGGTCTGGTATTTTTGGTTCTAATCACAATCCACATTATAGATCACTCTTTTGGAATGTATGTAATGTTACTTGCTAGTTAAGTAGATAAATTCTGTCCTTAACACTGCTTATAGCATTATAATGATAAACTTAAAGGGCCTCTTATGGTATTCTGGTTTCCCCCCCTTTTTTTAGTATGTTTTATATAGCTTTACATTCATGTAAACAGTCTGCGAAGTCTTAAGGCCCAAAGTACATGCAAAACAGAGTAACTCGCGCCACAGAAACCACTCTTCTCTAATGTGCCAGCCATCCAGCCCTTCTGTGACATGGTGAGGTCACCTTGTAACAGTCCTCAAAAATACAATTATGAGCAAATTAGTCCAACTGTGATTCACAAAGACCCCAAGGAAAAGTAACAATAAGGACCATGTCACCCCCCCCCAACCCCGGATTTTGGTGTTTGGGGTCCCCCCCCTGGAACCTGGCCTGGCGGGGGGAAGCTCATAAGTGGGGACCTGGTGGCTGGGCCCTATCCATGCGGCATAGTGTGAAAAGAGAACATGGATCCCTGTCAACTCGCACCTCCAGCAGAACTTCTCTTGCTTCCCGAGGGAGGTTGGAAACATTTAGCCTGAATGGGCGATGTTCTGAGCTTCCCTTGCCGAGGCGGCTGTGCGGAGCTGTGGCCGTTAGGTTGTTGGTGCCTGTGGTGGTGTCACCACCTGGGAAACACCTGTGTCGTTTAACGATGGATCGTATCATGCAAGTTTGCAGTGCCGTCACCTCCATAGTTTGAACTATGGTTTTGGGAAATGCCTGCATCGTACTTGCATAGTTCCATAGTCCCATATTTTGGGAAACATACCCTTGGTCATGGAAAATTGGACCAGCTCTTCAGCCTCATAAGGATACTGGAGGGTTCATGGGATTTTGCCCAGCCAGTCAACATGTGTTTTGAGGACTTGGAAAAGGCATACCACTATGTCCCTCAGGGAGGTCCTGAAGGGCAGCGATTCTCAACCCATGGGGTCGCGACCCAAGTTCTGAAACGGTTGCAGAGTTGGAAATGTAAGCATTTTAAAACCAGCAAATCATGTTCACCTATTAGGGATTATGTCCATTTAGTATTTCGTGGGAATGTTAAAGTATATTGTGCACATGATTTAATACATTGTGCTCACCATAACAAAAATCCCTCCAGGGTTCTAGCTATAATATTAGTGTTCTGTCACACTTGTAACTCTTATGTCATGGAAATACTGGCCATAATGTCAATGAGAAATGAATATAAGTACCATGTTGGCCGAAAATTAACTTTTTAAAAATTTTTATTTTAATGTCTGAAAAGTCGTATTGTCTTATTCGGGACCTAGAGAGAAAAGGTACTATATGACACCAAATACAATATTTTCTAAGGAGTGTTTTAACTTCCCATAATATACTTGTCATGATTTCTTCCATGAGCGTGAGAGTCACGCCAGATGCATGAGAGTTGGCGACCCTGGCAATGCATGTGTTTGGTGTTTATCCCTGAGTGTCGTGTAAATTTTTGGCTTCCCTGGCAGTGCTGCTGCTAATATTAAACCGATAGTGGTTGTTAGTAAAGATGGTAAGTTTTCCTAAAAATAGTAGCCAAAAAGTAGGGGGGTGGTCATATTCAAGCCAATACGGTACATAGGCCCATAAATATATTATGACACTAAGAAATGGACATAAAGACATACAGATATACAGATAAGCACCTAATTAGTGGTGATCGATTCTCTAAATTGGCATTTCTGTGGAATGTTCAGAGTTGTGTCATAACTAGAACTCGCAGGATTAACTGGCTTTCAGATGTCTGGCTGGTCCGTCCAGCACTTGTAGAAATTGTAGAGGATTGTGAGTGAAATAAGGTCAGAATGAGGTCTGGAGCGAAAAAACACTAAGCGGCATCCGATTTAAATGATTGCTGTTTGTGCTCTTTGTGTCCTGGAACAGGGGCTAGCGCCCCCTGCAGCCCTGAATTGGACAAGGTGCATGGATGGATGGATCAGTGTTGTTTTATGTAGTCTTTATGGGTAAGCCTGGATTCTCTGCATTTTGCCTTTAGCAGCGTATTAATGATACGTAATTCTGCTGAAGAATCTGGAGAAATGATTGTCTGGCCAATAAAATCAAAGCACAGTATATGGACAAAGTATTGGAACACCCGTCCATTACACCTACAGGAACTTTTGACATCCCATTCTAAATCCATAGGCATCAATATGGAGTTGCCCCCCCCCCCCTTTTAGCTATAACAGCTGCCACTCTTCTGGGTAGGCTTTCCATAAGATATTGGAGTGTGTTTGTAGGAATTCTTGTTTTAATTAAATGTGCCTCAGGTGCCTGTGAAGGTGTGGAAAGGAGAGACAAAAATTTTGGATATACATACAACAGCTGGGCAGGAATCTCTGCCTGAGACTAGACCCTTTTTCCTCGGCGACGATCATCCAAAACCGCATTTGTACTCATTTTTACTCTCGACAGAATGGCCACGTATATTTTTATATGTGCATTTTAAATGTAAAATGAAGCCATTCCAGCTATAGGTGTGATGTGACCAGATTAATTTGTTACAGCTGTGCTAAACAGTGGCGCAGAGTTTTCCGAATTTTGTGATATTTGACTGATAAGAATGTATAGGTGTGACTCTGCAAAAGAGCGGGTATTCTGTGTGCTGGGCTGTTCAGCTGGGCATCTGCAAAGATGCTGCATAACTGACTAAATGCCAGCATTAAGTATTAACGGCCCCCTGGTCCTTAATCCCTAGTTACTTATGCGAGCATGCATTTGGGGTAGGGGGGAGCTATTTCTGACATGGTAGCTCAAGGGGTATCCGTTTTGCCTCATAACTCCAGAATTAGGGGTCTCTGCTTGCTGCGTGTGGAGTTCGCATGATCTCTCAGAATCATGTGAGCTACTTCTTATTGTCCAATGACAAGCCGATAGGGTCGGTGACATCGCTGAGTTGCCCTGAGTCTGAGCTTGTATGTGCCCTGCAGTGGACTGGCATCCAAATTTGCTGTGAGGGAAAATGAAACTGTCATGTCAGACCCAAGACTCAGGAGCACAGCGTACAAAATATGTACATTAAAGTACCAGCGTTGGTTAAGATTATTGTATCTTTACATAAGTCACAAAATCATTCAATTTTAGGCTTTTTATGGAGTTTATTCCACCAATGATGCAACTTTTTTAGTCAGGGGCCAGTTCAGTTTTGCACACAGAATACAGCAATGAAGTAATATACCTACCAAATTCCACTATGATAAACTGTATATGTAATCCAAGCTTGAACAGAGCTTGTGATTAAGCCCAATATGTGTATGTTACACTATTCCTTGTCAGAAAGACTTCTTGACTTAGGTTGTATTTACACAGTTTCTCAACATGTAAACAAGGCAGCAACGTGTCTCTAAAAACAGGCAGGTGTGTGAAGGTGTGTTTGCATTCCTGCTTCTACATATCAGCTGCCTGTTGATTTATCTATAAGCCATCTCTGATTCTCAGGCTCTGCTTCACTTATCAATATCCATCATCCAGCTTTTGTTGCTGTTCCTGTAATATGCACATCATGTCCTGTACTAGACTTACCTGCCACTAGTTTCGGCTTTCAGCAGTTTCAAAGGTCCTTGCATAGTGTAACCAAAAACCAACTCGTTTGGGCTACAACCGAGAGTCCCCTGATAAGAATCTCTTGCCGCAGACAATAGCGGAATGCCTAGATACAATTTATCATTAGAGTATGAACATTACATATGAATATTTTCTAGGGCTCCCTGTGACTCGGTGATAGGTGCTGGAAACCTCTTGGTTGACCACACCATACCAACTTGGAAGTTATGCAGAAGGCAGAAGTGCTGGGAAAAAAGTAAACAGTAGCAGTGTATAAATTTAAGACAGAATGATTTTGTACTTCAATTAAGTTTAATGCATTAATAGATACGTTTTTGCTTGCATATCCATATTTTGTTCATCGGAAAAATCAATATATTTCTGTCCCACATCGTCGCCGCTAACGGTGAAACTTGCCAGTGTTTATTGGTGGAATAACGTACCGTTTTTTTTTTTTTTTTTATTCTGCCGACAACAAAAGATCGACCTGCTGGCCAGATTTAATGAGTTATAAACATGTCGCGGGTTGTATAAATTAAATGTAAATCAAAGGTTGTGTCCCATTTTGATTGCGATCGATTCCACCCAGTAAAAACAAAACAATTTGGTCGTCCCTTGTTTTGGCATGGTGGTGTAGTTTGTAATGAAATTACAAGTGTGAAGTTTAACGTATGTGCTTTTTTGCATCTCCTATGCTTATTTAGCGTAAAGGTCACAGTAAAACAACACCCAAAAGTGACCAGGAGCTGCAAAAGTTCCCGATCAGCCCAGTGGCTCGGTGGCAGGAACTAGGTTCCTCGGTGGCAGGAACTAGGGTCCTCGGTGGCAGTTAATGTTGTTTTGGGGCAAGATATGTTATGCTACAAAAAAAAATCAAATATTATTTATCTATTTCATTTGGTGTTGGTGTGAAATGTGACCACACTTTGTGTTTATTAGTCTGTTATTCCTAAGGAATAAAAAAGGACATTGTATGCCCTAATAGCTAGTATTTCCCCCTTTAACTGAAATAACCTCAATGACACGTTTCCTATAACCCATCCACCAGTGTCTGACATTGTCTAGCAGAAAGTTTTCCCCACTCCTCAATGCAGAATTCTTTTAGTTGCATAATGCTTGAGATGTTTATGTGCTCAGCCTGTTTCAGATCATCTTACAGCATCTCAATAGAGTTAAAGTTGGCGCTTAGACTTGGCCATTCCAGAACTCTGTTTCCTTCTGTTGAGCCATTCCTTGGTGGATTTACTGGTGTTGGGTCACTGTCATGTTGCATGGTCCACCTCCGCTTCAATGTTTGGACAGATGGTCTCACATTTTCCTTAAGCACCCTCTGATAAAATGAAGAATTCATATGGATTCTATAATGGTGAGCTGACCAGGTCCTCCTGCAGAAGAGCAGCCCCAAACCACGACATTTTCACCCCCCCACCTTCGCAGTTGGAATGAGACTCTTGTTCAAATGCTCTCTTTGGTTTACAATGAACATATCATCTGTTACTGTGTCCAAATAAATTTAGATTCATTTTCCCAATGCACATTGCTCCTCAAGTCTTGGTCTTTTGTCTAGGTGTTCTTTGGAAAACTTCAGTCTTGCCCCCCCCCCCCCCCCTTTTTCACAGCAAGGGTTTCCTCCTTGCACATCTCCCATAAAAGTCTCTTTCTGATGTACTTAGACATCAACTGTGGCAAGAGCTTTTTGGAAACTTCTTTTAAGTATCTTGCATTTTGCTGTTGTGGAACTTGCTAGGATGGCCTGACCTGGCCTTGGTGGGAGTTTTTAAACGTTCTCCACTTGTGAATTATTTTCTAGACAGCGGAATTGCCAGCTTCAGATTCTTTTGAGATTTTTTTTTATATCCCTTCCTAGACACATGCATCTACAATCTTCTTTCTGATAGCCACAGAGAGCTCTTTGGGGAAAGGGAAAGTGATTAGTTGTCGTACCATAGCACAGTGTTTCCCAGCCCAGTCCTTGGGGAACCCTGGACAGTCCACAGTGCACAACAACAAAATGTGTCCTCTGCATTTAACCCTTATGTCACATCGTGGCGTGGCAGGGTGCAGCTAATTCAGTGCTTGGGGGTGGTATCTTGCTCAGGGTACTCAGTGGTACTTTGCTAGTTGGGGATTAAACCCAGCAATCTCTTAATTAAAAGTGCACATCCCTAATTACTAAGCCGCCACTCACCATGGAGAAACCACTAACTTCAAGCAAACCAAACTAAATGTCTGAGGTTTAAATAAGATCGGCTCCTCCAAAGTACTGTAATGATGTTCTAAACGTTTGTACTGGTGTGGGGCACTTGCGTCTAATTCTAGGTATTTTAAGTAGTAATGAATATGTGGGTGTCCTAATTTTTTCCTCAAGAAATTACATTTCTATTACATTTTACAAATCATTTTTAAAAGAGATTTCTTTGGTGTTATTTGTTTAGTTATATTACCTTAATCGCTCAGTATTGTTAAAATGAAGACCACATGTCCATATGTTTACCTATGTTAAAAAGAAAAGTCTGGCTTCCATGGGGGTGTCCTGTTTTTTTTTTTTATTTTTTTTTCTTCCATGTGACTGTATATATTGTCCAATGGGATAGTGTGTCTGAACACTAAGCATGCAATAGTAAATGACTTAACGATGCTGAAAACTAATTGATTACAATTTTAGTTATTTGAACCATGTGGGGATTAAATTTACTGTATAAATTGCTCCAGACAAACCAATATCAGAACAGTCATATCTGGAATTCAGTATCTGTTTTGACTACTTTTGAATTTCAGACATTTCGTGATGTGGCAGTAGAAAATATGCTTAAGTCCTAGAAGATGAAATGTCAAAACTACCTTAGTGGTTCAGCTTTATCTGAATGATCAGACAAAATGCAGAGAAAGTGATTGACCAATATTTGCATATATTGACAGGTTCACTGGAAGCAGCACAATGACTGATGGTGACTATGATTATCTAATTAAGCTCCTAGCTCTGGGAGATTCTGGTGTTGGTAAGACAACCTTCCTGTACAGATACACAGACAACAAGTTTAACCCAAAGTTCATCACGACAGTTGGAATAGACTTCAGGGAAAAAAGGGTGGTGAGTACGCTTTAATTTCTCCTTGTAAATGCTACACTGTTGTGTAGGACAACTAAAAATGCAAAATGTGTATTGATTGCCATTTGCATTATATGTCCAGAAGGTGTCACTGTAAAATGGCAAAGTATTGTTTTCTTATTCAGATCATTTTTATTCTCAAAAGCTGTCTGTATTTGCACTTTTAGTTTTGATTTAAAATGGTTCGCAAGGTTCACTTTTTCTCCACCAAATGCATTTTGTACCAGGGTCCTTACATTTTAGGGTTGTTTTTATTTTTATTTTATTTCAATGTTTTTATTTTGAACCATGGTACTTACTTCATGTGGCCAAAGGTAAAATGTCACTGTATGTTGTAGCATTAAGAATCGCCTTTGCTGGAACTAACTGACCCAGCTTATCATGGAAAAGAGCCCCAGACCTTTATTACCCATTCAGCAGCTTTACAGCATTTCCCCAGCCTCACAGTCCCATGCTAACAGTATTTACTCCACTCCAGCTGATGCTTGCCGTTGCACATGACGACCCATTTCGGTCACGGAAGCTCATTTCACGAAGCTCCCGACAAGCAGTTGTTGCCCTGACGTTGCTTCCAGATGCAGTTTGTAACTTTGTGTGCACCTGGCAATCAGAGGTGGACATTTCAGGTCCAGAAAGTAAAAATCCAAACCAGGATTTCGTTTCAACCAACCAGTTGAGCATAAAG
>JAODJW010000117.1:25994227-26010508 GCA_026777045.1 Hyperopisus bebe | reverse complement strand
AGAGGACATTCAGGACTTTTAAATGATACCAGATTTATAGGGGTGGGGCTTTGGGAACTTAAATAAAATTAAAAAATAAAAATAAAAGTAATTTGAAAGTAATTTTTTCTTTCTGAGATTTTAATATTATTATTGCTGTTGTATGACTGACACAATAAATTAATAATGTGATATTGGCACAATTGTAGTATTTGTAAATAATATTACAAAGCTTGTGGGTTTTTACAAGGGACCAGCCGTGAGAGTCAGACCTTTGGAACCATTGTACTTCAAACTGCGGTGGTACTAACGAAGTACAATGGTTCTGGGAAGCAGTCGTACTTAGGATGTTAGTTAGTTTGACCTGACATAGCATTAGCGCTGCAGCATACTAACCTCCATCGCTGTATGGGAAACGCACCCCAGGTCGGTGCTGTACAGTGCTGGTAGATGAAGTGGCTACCCCTTGGCTCTGTGAAGTGCTTTATGAATGTAACATTAATTCATCTTGTGTGATTTCTTTGCAGGCCAACTCCAAGCGAATGCATACTGTGAAAATCCAGACATAGTATTAGTAGGAAATAAGGCAGACCTGGCTGATCAGAGAGAGGTGCAGGAGAAGCAGGCTAAAGAGCTAGCAGATAAATACGGGTAAGTGCAAGGTGATGCCGCTCTTCGTAACTTTTCAGTAACGAGCCTTGACGGCTAATATATAAAGACTGTACCGAAAACATTTTGAAGCTCTATGTTTTATGCAGAAATGACTCCTAAGATGTGATCTGATCTTCACCACAATGTCATAATAATAAACAACAAAGTCAATCTTATTGAACAAACAATACATATAACATATTACATCGTCATATCTATTAAAGAAATGGTTAAAACATTCAAAGCCATAGCAGCTAGAGTACAGCGCTGTAACTAATAGAGTTTATTAATTTGTTTATGGGCAGATTTCACCTGCATTGCTGGTTTTAAAAAAAACACACAAGTTTGGTTACCTGGTTTATATCTGGTCTGTTATCTGTTTAGTTGCAATATGGCCTGATCAAAAGATTTCAGAGTAGCTCGGGCTAACAATTGTTGAAGCTGATAAGATGGGAAAGGACTTATAAACATTTAAAATGTACCCCTCACTTAAAAAGTGATATTTAAATTTCTGCTAATTACTGCAAAACTAGATGGAACTGTTAGCGTCAAAAGTCATTCACTAACCCAAAATTGCATATCTTAGTAATTAAACTGTCAGTATGATTTTGTCACAGAAATAAAAATGACCCTTGTATCTGTGTAAAGAGTTGGTTTGTTTGGACTGTCATGTCAGAGAAGGCTTTTGTGCATATTTTGTATAGGATCCCTTATTTTGAGACGAGTGCGGCGACAGGTTCTGAGGTGGATAAAGCCGTCATTACTCTCCTGGATCTGGTGATGAAGCGCATGGAACAGTGTGTGGACAAGCCAGCTCAGGAGACAAACAGTGGGGAAGGAATCAGCAAACTGGAAGCAATATCACCCAATGAGAAGAAATGTGCTTGTTAGCTTTTAACACCATATTGCTGGGTTTCCCATGTCTGTACAGGTGCCACAGCAGATGTATAGTTTGATTAGACACAAACACACATGCAGACATGACAACAGGCTACTTCAATTAATAGCCCATTAGGATCTTTGATTATTGCTATATACAGTTGACCCTTCCACATTGCAGGTGTTTGGGGTGCAGGGCCCCCACGATTTGAGAAAAAAAAAAACACGCGAGACAAATATCACTGCGAGACGTCACGTGATTGGCTGCTGTAAACGCACCCGGCGTTCTCCAAACCAACACTGTGCACATATTTGATGCAGTTATGAGTTACTAAACATTTTGATTGTCATCTGTAACTTTCGTTACGCCAAAAAACTCCACAAAGTAATTTTTTTATGCCGACCGTGCTATCGATGGGGAAAGGTCAACTGTATAAATACACTACCTTTGCTGCCTGGCTTCATTTCTACACAAACTACCATTGAATTAGGTTTATTGTTATTATTTTCCCTTGTCATTTTTGAATGGTTATGAATTTGGTCATAATATGGAAAAGTGGAAAGAAAGTACTGAAGATAATCACAAAGATATCTGGAAGGTTTGTCTGACACGTGCAGTTAGTTGTTACTAAAAATGTACCTTGTTTACCCTATCCAGTTATCCAAGCTAGCTAGTATAGCAACAAATAATTATCAATGGCTTTATGTTCTTTGTATTTTTAAAAAAGTTCAGGCAGAAACCCCATAGAGCTTTTCTCAGACATCTTAGATTTGGCAGTAGTTAGCTTTTGTGTATTTACAGTTGTTTCGAAAGGGTTACATTTTTTTGTATTCAACTCTTTCTATTCAATGCTTTAGGTCTGTTATCAGTAATATAAAAACTTACCGATACATTTTCAATAAGAAATGTTCACATCCGAGTTCAAATTCAAATTCTAATTCAAACTTCATTTGTCACATACCAATTGTACACCGTATGACTTGCAGTGAAAGGTCATCTTTCAACACTCCGTGACTTAAATCTCAACATTGGAATACTTACATAGACTAGACAGGGCTAGACAGGGTTAGATTGAAAAAAATTACACATAAGAGTGGGGCAGGGTATACAGATGTCATAAAGTACAGATGTGCAGTTATAATAGTATGTGTAAATAGCACAGTAGTGCAACAGTGAGCAGAGGTAGTTCTATAAGTAATAAGTAGATTTGTAACGGGGGAGGGGTTAGCAGCCAAGTCCAGTCCTAGTGTTGCCCTGGATAAGGATCCGAATGGTAGTGGGAAGAAGTTCCTCCTCATTCTCTTTGTATTGCCCTTCAGGCAGCAGGAGCCTGTTGTTAGGGTGGCTGAGGTCTTTCACTGTATTCCAGGTCTGAGCTGCAACTTTGGCTTGAATGAGGTTGTGAATTTGAGACAAGTCTGCACACACTTTTACCTGTATGTAAGAGTTTTATTACCTTGTAAATAGTCTGTAGGGTTTGCCTACTGCCCCAATGCTTTTGATGTAGTTAATTTTAGGTTTATAATGGAATAATATAGATTTGTGTGACCGTGAGAGTCTGAAAGTGTGGCACGCCCGATGTTTATGGGTTGGCAAACCCTGTCATATTTAACTGGAGATGTGGCACAGCTTTTTGTTTTCCAATTGCTAAACATTTTCAAAAATATTTCCTGTTAATTTACAAATGAATGTAACTTGATTTTTTTTTCAATATCACGTGACAGCACAAATAGTTATGCATAAATAATAATAAAAAACACATTTCATACTTTAATGCACAATCTAATACAGTTTTTCTGAATTGGTAAAACACCAAACCTCATTCTTGGAATGAAACTGCCAATTGCCGAAACTCATTTATTGAATTAGTCACTTGTTTCGTGAAACATTAAACAGTGCTCACCTAGTTAGACACAATGTGCAGATCTGAGTCACCCTTTTTGCAAAACTCTAAACACATCATTCATCAAAAGACATTTTGCAATATGGTGAATATTGATCAAAATGGAAAACACAGGTCACAAAAATGAAGCACAGCTTGCACACAGTAGTCATCATTTAAACACAATGACTCAAAACTGTTCACATACGTTTCTAAACAGGTGTAGAAGCCAAACAGTGACTAGAACATAGAATAGATGCTGGATGACAGTGCAAGTGCCATAGGTGAGTTGAATTTCGACGTCAAGGTACAGATGGGTCACGCAGGGGATTCTTCCCACATCACCCAGCAAGGGAGATCATTTCCTGTGATACAGACAAAGTTTTCTGTCCTTTCCCAGCCATTAGACATGGTGATGAGGCAGAATGAATATCCTTCCTTGATTCTGGATTAGCAGTTGCTGTGATATGCCACTCATCTGGATTTTTTTTACTTTGCTCTTTACAGTAACTTTTTACATATCTGTTTAGTATAATTGCATGCAAAATTTTTGGTAGACAGCAATTTTTTACTAAATTATTTTGGTTTTCACTTTTGCAGCTCAACATGCAAAAGGCCACATCCAGAGTAAACATTTCTCTATATGCCAGCAACAGTTTTAACTTGTAGCGTTTTCAGTGTTTTGCTGTAGTGTGTAATGACTGCTCAGGGTTTATGTACCGACTGGCTTGATGCGTGATCTGAAAGCAGTGTTTGCTTTTGAGCAAAGATAATAGTTTTGAGAGGATTGATTGATTGTTTGACGAGTCAAAGGTTTTGTGCTTGCAGCTTGAATTTTATTGTTTTTTATGTGCTTAGTGTTTTGAGAAAAGGAGAGGAGATTTTAGGAAATGCGTTTTAGCAATTCAGAGAAACTCTAATTTAAAGGAAAAATTGTGTATGACCCCATTATTCTCTTGAGTAGGATATTTAAAAATCAAATAGTCTATTGTGGATACTGTAAAATCCATTTTAAAGCTTTGGAATATGGGTTTTCTTACTGTATAAAACCATGTATCATAACCAAAATCTGAGACAGCCTTTTCTGTGTGCTGTATATCTTACTTTCCCTGTAACTATTATTTTAATTCTAGCAATATTATTTGCCCAGACTTTTTTACATTTATGGCATTTTTTTCTGAGCTTTACTTAATTTATAATTGCAACATCACTATCCAAAGATTCACTGTGGCCTCACGCCTCCAAGGTTGTGCATTTTATGCATATACTCGGCTCTGTATGCTACCATTCAAAAGTTTGAGGTCACTTAAAAATTTCCTTGTCTTCCGTGGAAACATGCAGGAAATGAGTTTGAATAGGAAACATAAATAAATATGAAATAGTCATTGACAAAGTTAGAAAGAATCATTTTTGATATTAAAATAATAATTGTATTCTTCAAACTTTGCTTTCATCAAAAAGTCCTATATTCAGCAATTACAGCCTTGTAGACCTTGGGCATTCTAGATAGTTTGTTGAGGTAATCTGATGAGGTTTCACCCTGTGCTTCCTGAAGCATCTCCCACAGGTTGGATTGGCTTGATGGGCACTTCTTACATACCATTCGGTCAAGCTGCCCCTATAACCGCTCAATAGAGGTGAGATCCGGTGACAGCGCTGGTCACTCCATTGTATACAGAATACCAGCTGACTGCTTCCGCCCTGGATAGTTCTTGCATAGTTTGGAGCTGTGTTTGGGTTGTTGTCTTGTTGTAGGATGAAACTGGCTCCAGTTAAGCTCCATCCACAGGTTATGGCATGACGTTGCAAAATGGAGTGATATCTTTCCTTCTTAAGGATCCCTTTACCCTGTACAAATCTCCACTGTACCATCACCAAAGCAGCCTCAGATCATCACATTGTCTCCACCATGCTTGACAGATGTTGTCCATCACTCCTCCAGCATTTTTTCATTTGGTCTGCACCTCACAACCATTTTTGATCCGAACCTCAAACTTATAGTAGATATATCTGCACTTTTTTCTAAACTTGTTTTGTCCAGTGTCTCTATTAATTTCCCATCCCATTTTTTCTTTTTATTTTTATTGCTGCTTTTTCTTTGCAGTTCTGCCCAGAAGGCCAGCATCCCGGAGTTGCCAATTCACTGTTATCGTTGAGACTGGTCTTTTGCAGGTACTATTTAATGAAGCTGCCAATTGAAGACCCATGAGGTGTGTGTTTCTCAAACTACACACTCTAACATATTTATCCTCTCGCTCAGTTATGCACCGGGGCCTCCCTCTTCTCTTTCTGTTGTGGTTAGAGCCAGTTTGCGTTGCTCTGTGAAGGGAGTAGTACTCAGCATTGTACGAGATCTTCAGTTTCCTGGCATTTTATCGCATGGAATAACCTTTATTTCTCAGAGCAAGACTAGACTGACAAGTTTCAGAAGAATGTTCCTTGTTTCTGACCATTTAATAAACAAGCTTGCAATCGAACCCACAATTGCTAATGCTCCAGATACTCAACTATTCCAAAGAAGGCCAGTTTTATTGCTTCCTTAATCAGCACAATTTTCATCTGTGGCAACATAATTGCAAAAGGGTTTTCTAATGATCAATTAACCTTTTAGCAAACACAACATTCCATTGGAACACAGGGCTAATTGTTGCTGATAATGGACCTCTGTACACCTATGTAGATGTTCAGTTAAAAATATAATAGTCATTTACAACATTAACAATGTCTACACAGTAGTTCTGATCAATCTGATGGTTTTTTAATGGACAAATAAACTTGCATTTTTTTCAAAAGCAAGGAAATTTCTAAGTGACTATTGAACAGTAGTGTACGTGCAGTTTATGTGAAACGCCAGTCCAGGGTCATATTGGTAGGTTTCTCTTAGCTGCCCTTTGTTTGTGACCTGTAATGGTATTCTTCCGGAATATCTGCCACCTTGTGCCATATGCTTTCTCTCTTAGCTCTTGCTAAGCTGTTATAGAAAATGGAACGGAATTCAGCTGACAGCATGGTTTGCATTTACTTAATTATTCTTAAGAACCACAATCATCAATTAAAAGTTGTGTAATCTTGTATAAATATTATAAATATTATTCTTATGCAGATTACACCACTTTAGTTTATTTACTGTTATTAAGCACTTTAAAAATCAATTTAATGAGTCGCTTGAGGACTGAAATGTGCCAGCAGTTATTTAATTATGTATAAGAGTCATGTGTGTGAAATTTTTCTGCTCGTCTGGTACCTTGCACAGCTCTCTGATATAGTGCTAACAATGATTACAGCTTTGCTGTAAAACATTTATGACGTAAGAATGAAAGTGCTACTAATGGTCATTTGTGACAACATGCCAGATATTCTATGTTTTTCACTTTGACTTACTGTAAGGTGACTAACCTTGTCTTTTACAGCAAATTCTGAGAAGGACTCAGTGTTTGTCTAATATGTTATTAATACATTGTACATTATTAGTATTTTGGCAACTGTCATTGTTACAGAAATTTTATAAAATATCTTTATTGTCCTGTCTCAGTGGTCCTGCCTCACACCTCCAGGGTTGTGGGTTCACATCCCAACTCTGCTATCTGTCTGTGGAATTACATTTTCTCCCCAAACTGTGTGTGATTCCTTTGGGTTATCCGTGTGTGTGTGTGTGTGTGTGTGTGTGTCCGTCCTGCCATTCCGTCCAGGGTATACCCAGTCTTGTGAGCTGTGCAATCTAGGATGGGCTAATTGAGCTTAATCAGGATAAATGCTTAGAAGATTGATTGATGGATGGATCTTTACTTTTCCTCCACTTCTGATGTACCTGTAAGGCTTTTTCTAAAAACCTTTTTCTTTGTTTAGACAAGAAAGTGGTTTATTTTTTTATAACCACACACCTGCAGTGGTTAATACCATGATTGTCTGCCAAACATAACATTTGTATATAATAAGGTCTATATTATTAACATCAATATCAAGAAAATAAAAACATATTCTGTAAAGACAAGAAAAAAGAAGCAAAATTTTGGCTGGCTAGCATGTAGAATGTAGCTGCAAATGATCATCACTGGACTCTTGTCCTGATCAGGGTGTTTTACTTATTGTGAAACGTAAAGATGCATGTTTACGTTTACGATTGTAGTGGGATTGTAAATGAGCCAAATTCTGGAGACTGCAAGCTTGTGGAGTTTGGATTCTCTTCTGTTGCTCTATGGACTTGCAGATGCTGTCGTTAGGGACTTTTATGTTTCCATTTCTCTTAATGTATTTGGGTTTTAGGGAGTCATTTTAAACATTTTCTATAGCATTTGGTAGGTACCCTGTAGCTTTTTAAACTGCTGTTCTTCTGGCCAGTGGAATGTCATTTAATTCGGTTTTTGCAAATATGTTGACTTTTATATTTCACAAAAATATCAGATGTTTGTTTCCTTAGTTTTAGTTTTGCTTAATATTAATATGACTAGTGCAGTTTGATATATAGTAATTTGATTTTGATAGATTGTTACAAGTAAATGTACACTGGCACATTTATATCAAACTGCAACAGAGTCATCAAAGTTCTATCTTCTTCCAGTCTGAGCAGTAAAAGTAAAATGATTAACATATTTATGGACCAATCAAGACAATGAATATTTAACAACTACATGACATAAATACATTACACTTATTTAAAGCTTTAAAAGTTGGAACTATATATTTTGTTATATGAAATACAAAATAGAATTTGTATGTAGTGATATAATATGTTGAATTAGATGTCCAAAACATTTGTTACTGAACATATGCATTGCATATTTAAAAAAAACAATAAAAATTCTTTAAATATCACTATGCCTGCAGATTCTTGAGTGCATGCATTAATTACATTTTACCAGAGTATAGTATGTTTTAATGCACCCTTTGCATGATTAGCTTGAGATTCACTTTGAAATAGTCAAATTTGATGTCTGTAGGCTTAATCAATGTATCAGTTTAATATATCAATCTGTTTCTTTGCAGATAATGAAACAGCTACCAAATACAAAAATAAATAAAACTACTTTGAAAAATATAATAAAAGTACTTGGAAATTAAATGCTGGTGTTTTGTTCGATATCACTTGTTTGTGGGAAATGTTGATCTTATTTTTTACTTTTATTGTAAGGTTGGTTGATGTATATGAGGAACACCTAATACTGTTATAGATTTTACTTTAAATGTTTGAATGCCTATATGTTTTTTCCAAATGAATAAAGTTTGTTTGAAACGTACAGTGTTTAAAAAGGTGGCTTACTTGTTTTGTTTATGCCTTCCACTGGTTTATGCCACTATGCCTAATCAATATAAAAAAATCACCCTTTTTTCCGCACTCCAAATACATGCAGGGAAATTGGCATCTGGCCAATTACATTAGCCATGGTGAGTGTGAGTGTGGCTTTAGGGTAACCAGTGTCTCTAAATAACCTGTACTGTATGACTGAGTCTGTGTGTTCCCTGTAATAGATTGGCATCCCATCTAGGGCACACCCCAGCCTGGTGCTGCCAGGGATAGGATCTATGTCCACCATAACCCTAACCATGATAAGCAGATGAAAGGTGGATGGATTGAGTCACGAAAGGTACCACAAAATGCATTTTGTCTTTTCCTGAGTCAGGAGAAGTACATAGTAAGCACACGACTGTGTGGGGGTAGGGGGGGGTAGTACCTTCCACTAAATTACTTTCATTCAGTAATTGCATTTCGTCCACAAAATGACTTTCTTCTGTCCACGAAATGCAAAGTGCTAATATCAATTCTGTGCACAAAATGACACATTCCTTTTCATTTCTGTGCAAATTTGCTTTTGTGGATGGAATGCAGCAAGGTGCTATTAAATAATGCTTTTTGTGGCACAGAATGTATTTTGAACACAAAAATGAGCCCTTGTATGTAGTAACTTATATGTATGCACTTTTTGTTTAAATCAGCATCAAAATAATAGCATAGCCAATACCCATGTAAACATACAAAACCTTATCATCGTAAGAATTTATTTACTAACATACAAATAATGCCGTCACACTGTAGTTACGTTGGAAAATCCATAAAGAAGAAGGAAACTGGTCTAAACTCTTGTATACAAATACAAATGCACACAGAATTAATCCTTACTGAATTGGTATTCAATAGGGGTGTAATGGTACGCAAAAATCTCAGTTCGGTATGTATCCCAATTTTGAAGTCACGGTTAGGTATGTTTTCGGTACATTGGAAGTAAAAGAAACAAGGAAAAGTGGTTGGGAGAAGGACTTATTATTTGACTGGAGCCCAAGTATGGGTGCTAGGGAAGCAAAGGACAGTTTGGCCATCACAAGATCTTTATAAAAAGGAGATGCTGTGGATAAACAAAGTAAACAGATTTTGGTGATGTGGTGGTACTATGAACAATTTAACACTCCTGATACAGATTAACAGGCCCTTCAGTAGCATCTCAGTGTTAGAGGCAGCTAAGTTAAGAATTCTGCCTTGAAATAATGACAAAGTATATTGTGATAATTCGATAAAGGCTGATATGAAAATAATGTGATAACATATTTTTCCTTTTAGTCCAGCACTTACTGAGGTTGACTGTATTGCTATGCTATGGACTGGTATCGTTTCTGAGCTGTACCATCCTTGTAGCTAGTGCTACCTGGTACACCTCCCACCACCACCTGGAGATGATGACCAGGGTAAGTGCTTGGAAGCAGTGCTTGAAGAGGGCCTGTACTCATCAGTACGCAGTACCAGCACCTCTTTTTTCTCTTCAGAGTATCTGCACCATTCAATATCTGCACCTAGTACTGAATAACAAGGGGAGTACTGGCACTTGGTACTGAATAACAAGGGGAGTACTGGCACTTGGTACTGAATAACAAGGGGAGTACTGACACTTCGTAATGAAGAATAAGGGGAGTACTGGCACTTGGTACTGAATAACAAGGGGAGTACCGGCACTTGATACTGAAGAACAAGGGGAGTACTGACACCTGGCACTGAATAACAAGGAGAGTACCAGCACCTGTTTTTCCCCACTTCAAGCATTGGTCAGAAGATGGATGAAAACCATATGTTATGATCTCCAGTTGTATCATTTGCACCAAAATGGCAAAATGAATCATGAATCACACTTAGCTGTGGGGAACCCCAAAGTCCAGGACCGATTTTTAATTCCAGTCCAGCTCTAATTGTACGTCATCCAGAGAAGCAAGTCTGATTTGGTCACACCAGGAAGATGGCTTTATAAGGGATACAACTGATGTGATAATGATGATCAACAGCTAAACTGTATTTTGTTATGGTTGTAGTTGCTGGCATCCATTGTCATTTCCATTTGCAACTGTTATTTGTACAATTCCGTGGTGTTGTTTGTGTGGCTCCAGTATTAGATTGTTTGTTCATAAAGAGTTTGTGTGTTAGGAAAGTACTTCTACTTACTCATGTTTATGTGATCAACCACCTGTGTAGTACTTTGTATTTGTTAATGGTTTTCTGCCTGACATATTGCCACCAGTTAACTGCATATTTTCACAATTCATTAATGTACCAATAAATGTTTGTATTGAAACGTCATACGCTGTCACTCTTGTTTGTGCTACGGTCTGACCCTAGACAACTCATAACATGAAATTATACCTAAGCGGCTTGAAAACCTGGATACACTGATCATGTAAAAGAAGAAAAAGGTTAGCTTAAACCTAGTACCATTAATCATTAAAATTCAATTCCAAAAATTAGTTATATTTTATTTCTTTTTTAATCTGATTTACTTGCTTTAACACCATACATACACTTCCTTCTAATAACTGTCAAAGGTAACTATAAACAATAGAAAATTCCCATTTAGTGTTACAGTGACAATTTGATTTACATTCAGGGGAGCTTAACCCATCTAAGTATCCAAGTACGTCACCATGGCATCTTCAGCAAAAGCACCTATTCCATGTTACGTTTCCCCAAAAATACCTCATCTAAAAGAGTGGTACAGAGTTTTCCGACAAAACAATGTCACCAGGACAATGCCCAAAGAATAGATTCAGAGATCTGAAATTTACCTTCAAAACCTATTAAAATTTGTATATAACAGTAATATATCTGTTTTACTTATATAAAATATATTAAATCTATATTTAATATGTCAGTATAAAACACCTTTAAATGTTTCTTTAATATGAATACATTTCATTTATGTTTAATTTTTAATATATAATACATATCAAAATAATACTTTATTCTATGAATCTGTTTCTTGTTCAAGTAATGTCTTTGCTACAGTATATTCTGCTATGTCGTGTTTTGGAAAGAAACTAGTTATGTTTAAAACTTCATATTTGGTCAAATGCAATTATAATTATCATCCCATTCAGTACATGGTTTAGTCCAATTAATCTAATGGGAAACATAAATTCCTTATAAATTGTAATTGGTCTCTGAAGTCACTTTCTAACAGACTTTTGTGTCACAGAAAGGTTTAAACACTGGGCTTGAGTTTGTACTGAATTAAACTGATATTTACATTTTCGTGTAAGTGCATTTCATATTGCAATGAAAGTTTCGGCGTTAGTCCTTGTTCGTCATGGAATCAATTCCCTGCTCATCGTCTTTATCCAGGTCGATTCTACGATTTTCAAGAGTCTGTCTCATTACAAGAGAGTCCTTCCACCTAAAAGAGGAATATAAGGCTTTATGTCGTAACATGTTCATCTCACAGTAAACAAACTGCTAAATATTTAGATTTACAGTCACTGAATCATAATACAGTGTATAGGTGAGGATTGGCTTGTATGAGAGAAGGCGTACTTCATCTGCAGGTTCTGCTCCAGCAGCTGCTTCTGTAGGCGCGCTATGACCTCACGCTCCTCCACGAGCTCCCTTTGCGTGTGCCGGTGCTGAGCTTCCTTTCTACCCGCCTCTTCCTCACTGTCATTAAGCTGCCGTTTCAGGGAGCGGATCCTTTGGGTCATCTGCGATGCAGGATAAAGTCAGGTTAAACATCTACATAGGTTCAATCAGGGCAAACACTGCACATCACAGAAAAGCAGATTGTTTTTGAAGAGTCAAAGTCGTACATGCATAAAACACATAGCAAAATAGAGAACCAGACCCCCTTAGGAAAGACAGAAACGCAGTATTCTTGTTCTCCTACCAGCTCCTTCTGTTCCATGGCCAGCTTGTGCTCTTCCTCCGTCTGCTCCATCAGTTCACAGACCTTTCTTTCCAGCTTCCCAATGTTGTTTGTTAGCATGCCCTTGTTCCTAAACATTTCCAGTACATATATTGTCACAGATGATGAAAACTGCTTTATAAAAAAGTAAAATGGTTCAAAATAGTGGATTCTAATAATATTAAATTATTTGCAATTTATCAAAACAGGGAATACTGTCAACATGTGGCATTTTATGTACAGAAAAGGGACAAAACGTTCAAACAATGATTTATACTTGCATTTTGTTTTAAACCGGAATTAACTGGCTCTAAATTCTATTGACCAGATAGATTTTCCTCAAAGCTCAGTGTCATTGTTATCTGCTTAAGTGCATCGTTGTACTATGGTTTGTTATGCTGATTTTAAACCAAGTAATTTGTATCTGGGTTTTTGTTTGTTGTTTTCTGGTGTTTTGTGCTCGGTGATAATTGCTGGCATCTTGTTTCTGGCCTTGTGGTTTAGTAATCTAGTGGCTTTATGTTCATGTTGGTTCTTTAGTATTTGAATTTTATCCCCATTTTCCTGGTTCTTGTTTCTGGTTTTTCCAGTGCTCTGTCTCTTGTACTGTATAGCTCAGCCAGGAACTGCTCATCCAATCTGCCATCCCAGGTCCTGACAGTTAATGGCTTCCCATGCTGTAATGTCCAATAGTCTCAGGGGGTTTTGGGCAGAACATTTGGCATATGTGGCATTTGGCAATCTGGTTTGGGATGTTCTAGAGGTGGGTAGTTCAGTGATAGGTAAAAACAAAATATTGGTCTGGATTTTTACTTTTTGGACCTGAACAGAACCTGGACTTCTGGAATATTTTGTTTTGGGTCACGCAAAAAAAGAGCAAATGGCTTTTGGTACAGCTGCTGACCAAAGGTGTCATTACATTACTTGAGTTTAATATGAATGTGCTGCATAAGAAAACATTTTCACAAGACAAGTTTCAGTTTGACAAGGCAAAGCAATTTAGAAGACAAATATTTAGAAATTGAGAAATTGTTGGCTAATGTGTGAAAATGTACATTTTTTGTCGCAATTATCTACCACGGAATCCTTCATCAAATTGCTACATTTGTCATATACAACACAGTAAATTATTT
Organism: Hyperopisus bebe; assembly: GCA_026777045.1. Classification (NCBI taxonomy): domain Eukaryota; kingdom Metazoa; phylum Chordata; class Actinopteri; order Osteoglossiformes; family Mormyridae; genus Hyperopisus; species Hyperopisus bebe. Next base: position 25,996,837 of record JAODJW010000117.1, on the reverse strand, counting down.
CACTCTCTTTTCTATTCTGGGCTGGAGTGAGTGATCAGAAGCAGAAGAGAGTATGCGTTGTCATTTACAATGTGTGTGACAATGTATGTTTTCATCACGATAATCATTCTTATTTTACATTCACCCTATTCTGCAGCCAAGTTTTTCCTCTAAATGGTGCTGGAATATTACAATGCCATGTTCAAGTATTGGACGAGATACAGAAACGATCATGCCAGCACCTGCTTAGCCCACAGAGACATTGTGCACCAGATATAATATCTGCAAAATACACGATGCAAAAAACCAAAGACTGACTTAGACTCCTAAAAGAATGACGTGTACAAGCAGAAAAATAGATGAGTGATGAAATTTAGATGAGTGCGTTTTCTGTTTGTTTTGAGGTGGCATTTTATAGCCACAACTTACCTCTCCTCTGTCCGAAGGGAGTTCTCTAGCTCCTTGATCTTGCTTTCAAATTTGATGATGATATCATCTTGAACCCTGGTATTCTGAAGCTCCTGTATCTCTTTATGTAGGTCCTTGATCTATAGCACAGAGGTAACTGAATTCATTTGTTGCTAAGAAACATCAGAATGCAACATTTCAACAAAAATAGGAAAAGAAATATACATAATGAGAATTAAAATATATGCATAAATAAGACTACAAACGACAAAAAATAAATATGTAACAATCACTAGAACTGCAGTCACATTTAAAAAATCATAATATGCAATTCTGTGCATCATTTTCATGGTCGTATTTTCAGTTTGTATATGCTCATAAACACAAAGTAAATTGAAAGCTGCAAAACCCATAACAATTCCCGTTTAATAAACTGTTTACACTAGTTTAAACTAATTCATATTCATAATAAGCATAAAAATCTTTTCTTGAAACTTCAAAAGTTGTACATCTTTGCAAGTAAAAACCAGCACGAAAACTGAATCTAGTAATTTTAACATAGTCTCAGAAAGCTGTAATGAACCGTTGTCCCAACTGCTGTCAGGATCTTATTTTGCAGATTAATTTTGTGCAGTGCTCTGGCCAGTCTTTGTTGTTATTTATATGTTGTATAAATAAACGTCGATTTATTCATGTGGAACACATAGAACAAATAATAATACATGAAATACCCATTTGACCAGGGAGGACAGGGGTTTAAAATCTAGTTTGTATTGTGTTTGTATGACAAATAAATCCTTGCTATGTGCTTGTTAAACCTTAAATACATAATTTTGATATTCTTAAAATTGAATCCAATGAGTTTTGCAAAAGTTTGATTTAAAATGTAACCTCAGAATTGTTTCTATTACTTTGTCACACATAATGCCTCATACCTCTCTTTCTAGAATGACTTTTTCATATTCCAGCTGGTCATTAAGGTCTTTTTCCTGAATCAGCTTCATCTGAAATTGTTCTGCCTGTAAAATAAATTGACTTCCTTATCAAAAAGACAGTCAACCTGTTCCGTTAGGTTAGTATGTAGGTCAGTGTAAAAATAATAGTATCTAGTGAAAAGTACATAGCAGTTGTTTAAAAAAACATTTAGTGATAAAATCAAGAGTGCAAACTATTAAAATTACACAATTTAGCTATTCATATCACTGGATATAATCTATTTTATAGTTTTATGAGCTGCCAGTGGTATATTTCAAAAGGTTTACTGTGTAGAAGAGAATGTAGAAGCTTAACAAAAATCCACATTTAGAAGATTTACCTGTTCACTGGCTCTTTTGTATTTGCTGGTCGACCTCTGCTCATTGTCAAGCAGCTCTTCTAGATCACTCTCCAGATCAATTACCTTCTCCTGAGGAAATGGTCATGGGAAATATCTTGAGATCTAAATCGATTGTCTCCCAACATTTGAGACGAATGATAAACATGAAAATGATAAATCTGTTGAATTGTACTATGAATGTCTATACTGTGCAGCAATAATATTATTTTATTTTTAAAATTAAATATTTATGGTGAATCAGTTTTAATTTTTGAAGAACATTTGGGTGTGCTTCTTCTAAAATAATTTGATTAATGAGTTTCTGTAATTTTAGCAGAAGAATGTATAATCACGTCTACATGTGTTGGAGAAAGCTGGAAGGATCTGATACCTGGGTCTGCTTCAGCTGTTTCACAACTTCCTCCTTTGATTGGGCCATTGCATCCAGTTCCATCTGCAGATCTTCTACTGTCCTCTCAGCCTGTTTGCACTGCAGCTGGATGCGTTCCCGCAACTGGATCTCTTCCTCCAGAGATTTCTCTTTGTCAGTTAGCTTCTCAGCAATCTGGGTCAAACACACATACCCACTAAATGACTTACTGACTTATATACATGCAATACGAGTCAAAAATTTGTACACACCAAGCCACCTACAGTACAAAGGAGATTGATAGAGCGTCACATTGTATGATCTGGCCACCTGACCTAAACACAGTATAAATGGTTTTTGGGGGAGTTTGAGCAGAAAGGGAAGAAAAAGTAGCCAATGAGTGCTCAGTATATGTAGGACCTACTTCAGGATAGCTGGAAAAGCCACGTCATCCACTGGAGAAATTGGGGTTAAGGGCTTTGCTCAAAGCCCAGTGATGGATAAGCATGTCCAAACTTTTAACCGTGTGTGTGTGTGT
>JAODJW010000117.1:25965054-25994127 GCA_026777045.1 Hyperopisus bebe | reverse complement strand
CACACACGTGATTCAGTAATGGCTTTCTGAAGGTTTACATTTAGTTTCATGACTGATGCTTTATTTTGACCTGATGACAGCAGATCCAAATCACAGATGCTGTAGATGGCTTAGTATTTCTTAATGAGGCATCCCTATTGTATTCCTTGTCATCCTGGGGCCACTTATACCACTGATATTCTTTATAGAGTCTGCTACTTTGTTGTCTCTCTCTAAAGTTAATGAAGCAATGGTTAATGTACATAATTAGTTGTGTACTTGCAGTAGTATTAGTAGTATTGTACTTGTCACCAACAGAAATTGCAGATATTTGCATTTTATTTTATGCATTTAAAAACACGATAACATTTTACTTGAGGGGGCGCAAGTAATTTCATAACTCAGTTGCTACTCAAGTACAAATTATGGACAGCTGCATGAAATACACGAACTGTCATGACTGATTAAATGACAAACGAACATGGGCTCAGTACGTAACACTTAGTTACTGGTGAATTAATACGTTAAGTAAGAGTGTACGACTACATTATTTAGTAAAGCTACTAAAAACATTCTGAGAAGGGGTCCAGGGCATAAAAAACTGTATTTTAGAACAATAACCAATAACACGGGTGAATCTACAAGCATATTACAATAAATAACGATAAAAATGACGGTAAATGACAAAAAGAGCGAGAATGTCAGACCTCCCCCTGTAGCCGCCTGATGATCTGCTGGGCCTTGTCCAGCTCCTGCGTGTTCTCCAGCAGACTCTCCTCCAGCTCCTCCACCTGCAGCTGGGCTTCATTCTTCAGCTTCTGCTGGAGGCTCAGCTCTGTGGCTGACTGGCTTGCAGCTTTTAAAGCGTCTTCCAGCTGCAAGTAATTGTAATCAGACAGAGCGTTCCCTCTTCAAACAGAACATGTGACAAATTGATTCTTTGTTTTCAGTTTGACTTTATGAAACACAAGCGCTCAGAAATGCACAATCTGGGACAGATTATGACCATATTAATGTAAATATTAAATACAGAACAATATAAACATGTGGGGGAAACTTCCATGACTGCCTTGTATAATTGGGGTAATCAGTTACTAAAGGTGTTATATTTGCATTATCGGAATTATACTTGATTTACATCCCTGCCAATATATGTTTTTCAAAATTTAACAAACACAAAGGAAATATTGACTTTTTAACTTTCCAGATATCATTTCAGATGACAAACATTCCCTCTAGGTTTGTTTCATGCGGAGGCTGCTGTCATTCATACCTCTGCCTCTAGGCGGAGCACCGTGTTGCTCAGCTCTGAATTCTTCTTGTCACGCATCTCTTTTTCTACCCTCAGTTCTTCCAGTTCCCTCTCCATATGCCAAAGCTTTTCAGATAATGTCTGGGAATGTTTCGTCTGCTTCTCAAGAGCTTCCTGCGGCACAATAAATTCCAGGCTTATGCTACTACATCAACTTCACGAGGAACAATAACTCTTCAAGGAATAATAATACTGATTACTGGTGTTTGCTTAGAATGTAATTCTAAAAATCTATAAAATTAGTATATGTACTTCAGCATCTTGTATCTTGTTCTTCAAAGCCTGCTGCAGGAAGCCAAATGCAAATTCTTGAGTGTTGGCCTCCACCATCGCTTCTCTAGCTTCTTTTAACTCAGTCTGCACACAAAACATAAAGTACGATTAACTTATACATACGGATACATTTTCAAGCATTTTTCATTTACATTTGGGCTTTGACCACAAGAATTTTAGACTATTAACAGATTATAGTATAACAAGAAGTCAAACAGTTACAAACTCTAGGGTCCAGAGCTGCAGCCCTGGAGAACATAACTGCAGCTACATCTGTCAGAAAAATGTAACATACAGCCTCAGGACCCTGGCTAGCTGCTTCTGCTGTAGTCAGATTATGAAAAACAGCTACCTTTTGGGTTTGGATATACTCTATAAAAATAAACACTGGTCGTTTCTCAGTTTGGTAAAAAAAAGGTTAGATTTCATAAAAATATCTTAATCACAGTGGGCCCTCTGTTTCTGTAAGTTCTGCATTCACAGATTTAACCAAGCGCGGATTGAAAATATTAAAAATAAAATAAAATGAAAATAAAAAATTCCAGAAAGTTCCACATGAATGAAGTGATGTGTAGTTTTGGTTGTCGCTAAGGTTGTAAGTGTGTGTGTGTGTGTATGTGTGTGTGTGTGACAGAGAGAAAGACAAAATTAATTAATATTTACTCTATTTACTATATATTTTCTATATAATATGGTTGTTGTGTCTGTACTAAACACGCACAGACATTTTTGTCATTATTCCCTAAACAATATAGTATAACTAATATTTACATTGCGATTACATTGTATTAGCTATTATAAGTAATGTAGAGATGATTTAAAATATACAGGAGGTTGCGCGTAGATTATATGCAAATACTTCCGCATTTTATATAAAGGACTCGAGCATCCTTGGATTTTGGTATCAGCAAAGAGTCTTGGAACCACGGATACTGAGGGTTGACTGTATTGTATTTTATGAGATAAATTGTTTAATTCCATGACAGATCAGATAATACATAATATATGTTTCACTCAAGTTGCAGCTTTCTTCAGCATACCACTTGCCGTAACCATAGTTCATGATTTTAAATCATGACGCCTGTAAATGGACAGTGTATCATCCTAATTAAATGTACAGTGGGATGTTGCTAATACCAATGCTGCATGGAGGCGACGTGAAAGATTAGTCTACATTAAAATAGGCAATTCAATTTTTTTTTAACTGGATATCCATGTATTATTCATTTTGCATCATACCTCTATTAGTATTTTACTATACTATACTATATTATATTAGTAAGTTATCTAGATTTGGTCAGCTAACTAATCAAGTACTTAATGCATAACATTTTTTTTCCAGTCACAGTTCCAAAGTGAGCTAAAGTCTAAAGTCATAAATCCTAGGAGATACAGGCCATAAATCGGGTTGGAATTGTTATGTCTGTGGAAGGAAAGCCATGCAAACACAGGGGAAGCATGCAAACTGCAGAGAGCGCCTGAGGGGCGGGGCCTAGGAAGCCACCATACCACTCTATTAACATAATGAGAAGAATCTTATAGTTCACACAGCTATGCTGAACTTCATTGTCAGACCTTGGTACTTTATGCATGTAGTATATTATTTTTAGTCTGCTGTGATGTTTGCATGAAGTGTGAACTGTCATACCTCCTGCTGTCTTAAGCGCTCATTCAGAGCTGAAATCTCCATTTCCATTTCTGCCATCTTTTCCCTCATTCGTTTCATCTCCACTTGCAGTTGGGTATTTGTTCGAAACAGGTCTTCATTGTGTACCAGCAGTCCCCTCATTTCAAAACGGATTTGGTTCCTCTCCTTATCCATCTCAATGCTCTCAGCCTCAAGGAACTGGTTTCTCTGTGAGGAGAGAAGAAACCAGGCAAGACAAGGTCATCAAGAATTCTCATATATGTAGGTTATCTATTCTGTAATGTACTGCTTGATAGAACAAGACTGCATCTAATGTCAAATGTACTACATTAAGGTGTTTACACACTTGTATAAACAAGCCTATTTTGCTTTTCATGTATATTTAAAATAATAGCAACAGCTGTAAGTTGACATGATAATAATAACACTTTTTAGACAGCATACCTTCTGAATTTCACCAAGCTGCTTTGTGAGTTCTTCAATATAATCTCGTTTATAAGGAGCTGATGTCTTCAGGAGATAAGGACTAGTACTGGGCTGAAAGACCAAACACACATATGAACATTGCACTGGGGTGCCAAAAAATATGGGTATTTTAGTGTTTTGAATGCATTTGTACGTACGTAGGTACACAGAAATTTGTTTGCAACCAACTAGGCATGTAGCCATTTGGCAAAACCTTTTAGTGTAAGCAAGTTGTCAAAAATCTAACCCACCCCCCTAACCCCACTCCCCAGTCAGTGAACATTTCGGAGGGGGTCCCCATTGATCGGCGAAATCTACCTAGCACCCCCCCCACCCCCCCCAAAATTCATTTCTACTGATTCTGGTCAAAGTGTGGAGGGTCTACAGTCTATCCCAGGCAGCAAATAGCACAAAATTGGGGTGCACCCTAGATGGGATAGCAGTAAGAAGTCATCAAAACAGCGTAAATAATTTTCTCCGAAAAGGAGTGTTAAATATTTATTTTGTGTATAGATGCATACTGTATGCAGGTCATGAGGGGGGCAGTCTAGTCTGTATGCCATTCCATAGCAGAGCACACATTCACACACAATAATGCGCCACGGGCAAAGTAGAGGTACCAATTCAGCAAACTGCATATCTTTGGGACTCTGGGAGGAAGCTCAGACAAACACAGGAGGAGTACAGTTCAAAGGCTGCCAAACACTGGCAAATTAATAGCTGCCTCTAAACATTTCCCTCAGTGTCCGATTGTGTGTGTAAATGTGTTCCGCAATGGGCCTGCGCCTCTGGTGCTTCCTGGGATTACCGCGCCCTGGAACTGCATAAGTGGCTGTGGAAATTGGATGATTTTTATTGTTTGAACGTTACATTTAAATATATATTTTTATACTTGACAGGAAAAGTTCTCATTAGCACCTGACCTCTCGCCTTCTAGTCAAAGTGTCGTATGCAGGGAATCGGCCACGGGAGCCAGAGACTGTGGGGGAGGGCACCGGGCTGTCACTTCTGCTATTGTAACTAAAAACGCTGAGGTCAGATGGGGCTGGTGACATCATATCCTGGACAGCAAGGGCAGAAAATACAGAGAGAGAATCAGGAATGAAAGCATAGCACCTCATCAAAGGAATACCTGGAATTACAGCATGAGGCGTTACTAAAGCAGAGTAGTAAACAAATAATTTCACTTGGACAATTAAAATACTACTTTTCAGGAATGAGATTTATAAACTGTATTTCAGAAACTCACTCAAAATATGCATAAAGTCATAAAAGTGTGTCTATGAAATATATAAAAAACATGAATAATATAATACCTTGTATTCAGCATTTCTGTAAACGTGGTCAATTGAATGAGCAGCGTAGGGGCTATTGAACACCCTTGGTGGACTGTCAAACCCCCCCACCTGAAACCAAAGAGCAAAGCATTTCAAACTCTAAGCACGCTTATGAATAATTCATCGTGTTTGACTATAATCTTATATTTAAGCACCAAATTTGACCATTCTCATAACAGGGAGGTAAAGAAATTTCCGCTTAAAGTGCGGAAGCAACCTAAGAAGCTTCAGATGCAGCTGGGGATCCTCACCCTGTCTGACATAGTATCCCAGTCTCGGGATGCCAGAGACTCCAGGGACCCACGGTGGTTGTTAGACCCAAATCTAGAGTTACTGCTCTCCCACTGGGAGCTTCTGGGCCCATTTTCATTTGTTTCATTCCTGGAAACTTTCCCAACTATATCTGAAGCAAGAAAGAGTTGGTATTTTGGGTTCTGGCTGATTTTTGCAGCTGGTGGTTCCTCTTCGGATGAAGGACTTTCGAGCTGCTTATTTGCAAAGGCTGATTCCTAAAGGATTCAATATGAGGAGAAAATGTAAATTAGATTTCAAATAAATTAAATGTATATACAAACGATATTTGAAATAGTATTCTGAATGCCTATCCTACAAAAAGTCAATATGGCTGAAATATATCAAATAACCAACTGGAATAAAAATTGTAATTTTACTACTAGGCTTCGTCCCTTTACACTGGGATTTTTTTCAGTAATTTGTTGTTTTAGAATACTGCAGAATACATTTTAAATGGCATATACCATTTCATGCCTTTTTTATTTTCAAATTGCTCATTTGTCTGAATATGAGCAATCCGTGAGATCTCCGCTTATACTGCTCAGTTAATAGAATGTTAATAGAATACAAATTGGATTTAGCTTTATTGTCACATACATGCGTTATAGAAATCCATGCATATAGTGACTACAATGACAAAAAAAATCCTGCAGGTATAAGCAACACGTTTGCTTCTATTTGGCAGGTCATGTTAATTAAATTTGATGCAATTTTAATTTTTTTGGACAACCATGTTTTGGGAACCTGCCAGATCATTTCCAGGTTTAACAAGCAACTTTGTGTTAAAACTTGTAAACAAGTAACAGAGAGAAACGCCATTGGCATTAATTGCTTCCCTCTCACTCCCACAATGTTATGACTATTTCGACTAACAAAGCATCACCAAGTGATTTTCATTGAGCAAGTGTAGATAATATATACTGTGGACATGGGAAGGTCACAAACTGAAAGGTTTGTCCTTGTATTAATGGAGAAAAAAATAAATAAATGCATGTGATCGTTACCATGCCATTCTCCTGTTTGTGGTCTCTGCTCATCTTGTCTGACACTTTATTTGGGAAGCTCTCAAGGTGCTGCACCTCCTGGTACCTTTGTCCATCGTCACCCAACATTTCCTGTAGAGCAAAAAGGCTTCTCCCTCAAATCTGGGCTGGTCCACTGCTGGATATACACTCCTGTATCGTCTGCCGCACCCTTAACCCTGTGTTGATGAGGAGGAAAGGCGAATTTAGTAAATCGGGTCTTTTCCTTGAATAACGTAATGATTAATGTTGTCGGCCACAGAAATTCTGTACTCCAACTGAAGCAGCCACCGAGAGAGAAAGCCCCCCTCTCTCTTATACCACCCCCCTTGGTGGCCCTAGGCCCCAAGTTTATGGTCATTCAGTCGCCCCCACCATCACTAGTGGGTTTGTTTTTATTTAGGGCCCCAATCAAATCACTTCATCCCCCCTCCCCAGATGTTCTGAAACTCCACCACTGCCCATAATCCTTCCGCCCCCCCTAGAGAGCCCCCCCAAGAACAGCAACAACAGCACGGAACTATATACAATGAAAGTGACCAGGATGCAACAACATGCACAGACTTTCAACATACATGTATGAAATAAGGAAATTCATTTACAAGCGTTAGAGACGCTACACTGCAGCTTTAGTCTGTCCTTTAGTTCTTCTGATCCTTTTGTAGTAACAACTGCAATAAAAGTAAAAATGAAGCTTAAGCATACATTTCTTAGCTTCAGCTACAGTTTAGTTACATTCTTGCAGGTTTTACTTGGAATATAGCCTGTGGTCAGGGGACAATCTGGCGGCTGGGGATTTACACCTGTCCTCTAAATTACTGGTGTCGATTCCTTTTGCTCCTAGTAAGGGTAACAGTCTAGATCAGGGGTGGGCAGTCTTATCCAGAAAGACGTACGCGGGTTTCCTCTGCAGCTCCCTAATTAGATTACTAATCTGAGGACTGATTGGCTGAGGAGTCCTCACACCTGGGTTTGAACGACTGACCTAAAGGTTACCCCAAAAACCTGCATACACACCGGCCCTTATGCAGATAAGACAACCCCCCCCCCGGTCTAGACACCTCCCCACAGACCTGCATGTACCCTGCTTCTGTTTTTTTTTTTGCTTCCTGTTATGCACATCCAGACTCGTTTTATTTTACTTTATTCTTTTTGCCATCCAAAACTGTCCATTATTTTCTGTCATTACCGTCTGCATCCTAATGCGAGGTGATTGTGTTGCATTGCAATATGAATGCTCCTGAATGCTTCTGTTTTGGGTGTTTTCCATGCTGCTATTTATTTCTAATGCATCATCGGGTTACAGAAATATGCCATGACATAATCCTTACTTGCCATTTTCCGAAGAATTATTATATTATGTATCTTCTCGCTGTTAGTCTATGCTATCCCCGTGACTAACAGATTTAAACAGTTTCTTGAAGCGTCTCTTCTTGAATAACCTGCTGAACATGCCCCACATGCTGCAGCAAGTATACTTCACTTCGCAGATATCAAGATTTCTGTTTGCAGCCAAGTCATAACACCAGACCTAAAGCACAGCGAGCTCATATATGTACAATGAAAAGGGAGTGTAATGGGTGTGGAAGCCGCATACTTTGCATGTAAGCAACAGAACAAGATGCAATAAATGCGTAAATTTCTTTAGGTTGTTCGTGAAAATAAAAGACATTTTTTTTTTCAAAGATCTGGACAGTGGACACGTGGTACATTTACCACACCCAGTATAAAATACCTTCATTATAAAATTGTTTCATTATATGTTCTTCGGCTCTTTTTTACCATCTCTAGTAAATTGCTGGAGCACACATGGCTGCAGAGGCGGCCGTATTAACGACAGCATCCGAGACGGAGTTCATTAACACAATGGCTGCATCAGGTATTCACCTTTTACATAGTCCTCAGAAATTCTGAACAATAAACATATGTATTCATTATGGCAACAACTTGTCACGCCATTCCCTGAAGTGTCAATCGCTTGCGGTACAGCCAGGTGACAAACAAGGTTTGTGCTGTATTAATATACAGGAGTGTTTGGTTTGTGGAATTTTTCTTAGTGGTATCAGACTTTAACTATAAATAAACTGTGAGATAATTCATTCATAAGTCATTACTATATTAAGACACTGTTAAATGTAGCAAAAAAAAAAAAATCCATGCTCTATATTAAAGTATATCGACGGACAGTCAATGGTCAAGAAAGGTGTATTACAACGAACAACATACTACATAAAAAAGTAGCCTACATTTACCGAGCAACATAAGCGCGATTACTGTAAATACCCCACCCAAACTTTACCAATCTACGAAATGTTCAGAAAGGCCGAAATACAGATATAGTCACAGTTTGTACAACCAAACAAGAACAAACAAGATGTACTTAACTTTTTCCAATTTTGGAATGCACTTGCAATGCATTAAGCGTGTATAAACCTGTTGCCTGAAGACTCATGCAAGTTTCTGAGTCATTGTGAAAGACATAAAATCAACACAAACTTACCGTAAGTAGATTCTCGCAAATTCGCATTGTTCCCACGACTTTATAAGTGGAAGCTATTTCACTCTGAATTAGGGGCTTTTACTCCTGGGGCACGTATTTTGTTAAAAAGTCAAAAACAGTTATATTACATAATCTACTGTCATGTTCTTGTTTTGGGCATCATGCGTTTTCCCTAAATAACCTAAATAACTGATAACCTAAATCACTGATAACCTAAATAACTGATAACCTACATAACAACCGAGATGACACATTTAAGATCACTTGTTTCAAATTTATGCAAATATTTTTTAGTGAATTATTCTATGAGAGATTTTTTAAAGGGACTACATCTAAGGGTACTCTTGGTATACTAAGTGCATTTTTTTAAGATGTACTGTTCTACAGTGCACAGACTTGTATAACACACAGCCTGAAAACATGGGAAAAGCTCAAACTGAATTGCTTGGGGCCATGACTTGCCAGTAACATGTCATAGGGGAACAACCCCTTTCGTGTAAGCATTCACACATTCCAGGATCACATTTTTCAGACATAGAAATGTCAGATCTTCAGAGAATGTCCTTTATTACACTGAGTATGAGCATTTCTAGAAGAGGTTAATAGAAAACATGATTATGTTGGGTATGCACACTCCAGGGTTTTCATCTGATGTTTTTTGACAGTATGAACCTTAAAAGCTAATTAGTTAGTGGAATGAGATAGATGAGCATAACTCAGAAAACCATTATTAAACTTTGTACTCCTTGGAATTGGGAGAAAGAGCAAATGAAACCTACCAATTACTCTCCATATGACGTCAATTTAAATATGTTGCAGTGCAATGACATAAATAATCTACTTTTTTGTTTTCTATTGGCTATAACAATTTATCATTTATTTTAAAAGCTTTTCTTTATTATTATTATTATCATTATTGTCTGAAATTGCAAAGGCTGATTTCTGTTTGATTCCATTTATTCAAACCATTTATTGCATTTGTTGTTCTATATCGAAGTATTGAGATTGAAATAGGATTCCCATCCAAAATAATAAATATATATAATATTTGGCTGAAGTCCAGCTACATTACCTACCACTGGTTCACTACTTCAGTTACATGCCTTGGGTGTTTTCTTGCGACGATTTTTGGTTACTGAGAACTATATTGATTCTTTTTAGTGATAAATTAACAATTTGAAAGTATCTCATTACACAAAAATAGAGTGTAATAAAATGATATCATTTAATTATATATGGAATTACAGCAATTATGAAACTGTATCCTGCTGTTACCCTTATCTGCCCGTCCAGTACAGGTTGTCAGTGAACCTGACGCCCCTCCCAGGAGACAGCGGGCACAAAGCAGGGGACAGCGGGCACAAAGCAGGGGACAGCTGGCATCGGATGCACACACTTTTGCACAATTTAGAGACACGAGCTCACCAAAACTAAAACGTCCACATGGACCTAGGACATGGTACATTTCACACAGGAACAGAAAGGCTGGGAACTGAACCCACAATACCTCTGGTATGAGGCTGCAGTGCCTGTTACCACTGCTGCACAGCCACCCCCACCACATGTAATTTCTGTTAATATATTAACTTAAAAATTATAACATGATATGCAATAAAAACTGCTCATTAAGGCTTTAAAACAGAACTGTATATCAGTTTGCTCATGGCACGATGGCCACAGAGTACTAAGGTGAGTCCTTAATTGTTTAATGTGACTCAAGTGAAAGAGGGTTGTAGAATGTATCAGATGTTATTAAATGTGTCACAGTTATAAATAAGAAATGCTATCAATTGCGTTCCAGGCATAAGTATTATCAAATAAAATGATATTTTCTGAGATACATAGAGCTACATCAGTGGCACCTTGCTAGGTAAAATATTTCATAATAAACAATGTTATGTGACTCTGGACAAGGCAACATGACACAATGGGTCTGTTTAAATAAACTGTTATCCAGCCAATAGTAATGTTTCATTTAAACTAAATAAAACAGGCAATTTGTGGGCCAAATGTGTTCTCAAAAGAAAGCTTAATTTGGCCTGTAAATATTTAAAAAAAATTAAATACCCTGTATCCCCCAAATTTTTGATTTGACGTTATTCATGTAAATTCCTGAATCAACAATATTTCCCTAATGCAGACCACCTTCCCATTACTTACTTAATTTTTTTTATTAAAAACAGGAAATTATTAGGGGTCCAAGCAGCGTAGCAGCAGGATTCCTATTGTTTTTTTAAACAAAATATCTGGGGAATTGCATATTTTGAGTCAAAATAGCACCATAATGAAATTCACATTTTATGCAAAAATGTAATGCTGTCGACTTTTTGTACAAAGACACTTTTGTGTTGATAATACAACAAAACAGATTTACTAATGTAAGGAAGAGTATGGTCCACTGGTAAGGATGCAGAAAGTAATAAATAAAAAGTATATTTGTATGCAAAATTAATGTATAATGTAATTTAACAGTATAATAAAAAAAGAGCTCGAAAAACGTTATGGCTATGAATATTATGCAATACTCCCAAATAATGAACTGCAACACAAGATTAAATAGCTATAAGTAAATAAATAAGTCAAAAATATCCAGCGTTATGCAGCAAGTTTTGAACTATATGAATTAACAAGGCAACATAAAATTACATCTGCATTGCAATGAAAACAGCCTTTTTTCAGCTATATCCACAAAGAAAAAAAATTGAACTAGCATGCTCTTTTGCCAGTATTAATTGCTGAATTTCTTGCCAAAGGGTTATTGGTAAGCTGGATTTCTACGACCTACGGCAGCACAGAATTTTACAGTCTTCAGCCTATTCATATCAGAGATCAAAGATATTTAAAACCATTTCAGGATCCCTCTGATATATCGGTTGTGAGATTGCACTATTTCTTATTACCTTTTCTCTGCTGAATGGAAAGTGACTCCTCAGCTGTAAGGAAGACTGTCTCTCAGAGAAGCAGTGAGGCAGATCTGCGGACAAGAGTCAGAGGAGAATAAACAACCAGTTTTTCTAGTCACCTCAACCAAGAGGAAACACCTAGTTTTCATCACACAGGTGTGTACAGAAAAGCAAATGTCTTTGCAACATATCAGCTGGAAACGTTTAAATATCAATGTTATTCCTCTCTTAGTTCTTTTGCTGTAAGTATTCTTGTATGGAGCATTTGAGATACAAAGCTTTTTCTACTGCTAGAAAGGTCAAAATGCTTCACACATGATTGCTAATGTTTGAAAATAAAATTACCTTTCAGGGGCAGTGTCACACACATCCAAGAGTGGAAATCACATGACTGTGAAGCAAGAGCGACATTACAATTTCTGTTCACCCTGTCAGATGCACTTTGGTGTGTTTAGTTAGGTTTATTATTGCTACACGGATCAGCTCAGGCTGTGAGTTCACTGGTAAGAATGGCATGCAGGCTGGGTGTGGAAATGCTGGGTTGGGCCGTGGTTTCACACGTTGGCTGAAGGCCAGAGCTTGCATTTTTTTTCTACAGGTTGGACAACACCCTGTTTTATTCCTGACTGAAACATGACAGCACTAAGCAGTCCAGGATTGCAGAGTCATTGCAAAACTGATGTCTGCCCAGTTTATCCCCTTGGTGACGCTGAGTCTATTAGTGTAATACTTCCCACCTTCCGTGAGAAGGAATCTGTGTGCAATTATATAAATAATTCCGTATGACATATTGATAATTAGCAATACTGTACATTTTTAAAAAGTAACATTTTAAAAAGGGAAATGAAGGTTAGTCTGCAATAAACTTTGGTTTAGGTGTTTTCTAAAATACCATTTCTTTCTCCATATTAACAATATTAACTATATATGTTACTATGTGTCACTGTTTTAAATTAAAATCATCAAAGAGATTAGATCAGGTTTTGTAAAAAATTTTAAACCAATGCCAAAGTGATAAATATAACGTTATACCCTCATTGTAATTGAAATGCACATTTTGCACCTTAAATTTATAGATTTTATTACAATGAAGAACTTTGGGTAATACCATCCAACTCGTACAGCCATAGATTGCAGTAATGCCTACTAATAATGTTCCACCAAAGGAAAAACATACCATACATACATTTTTCTTTAAATGATTCTGTTAGGGGGGGGCTTTGGTACATTACTTTCATTTGCCTTCCAGATCTAATAAAGGTAATGAAACTGAAGCTGTTAAACCTTACAACACCCTAAAGCTAAAAGTGTATGTACCTCTGTTTACATGTTAGAAATAAAAATAAGTGAAATTAACTTTATTTCACAAGAGAATTATGCTTGAGATCAATGTTATTTTATGTGTAATTTTAATTTCTTAATTTTTATTTTTACTACCTTTGATCTACAGTATATTAAAATGTATGCTTTACTTTTTAATGAAAGGAATATATGTTAATCCTAGCTGAAGAATGTCGTCAATTTGTTACGTAGCTGCATTAGATACATTAAGATTCCATGCCACCTATCTATGTGACTCACACCATAGAACCACAATTCATGCACATCATAGTTATCCTAATAGTTCACACCATTTGACAATATAGAATGGAACAAAAAACATCCTACAACATGTATCCTATTACCTCAATTAATTCTGTTTGCGTGAATCATTTGGGTAAAATTCAGACAGACAGTTGCCCTTTTTTCTTTTTTCTTTTGCCCCTGCCCAGTAAGATATGAGCATTACCTTGCTCACCTCCCCACCCTTTACGTCATTGCTTAGAGCCCGAAGGCAAATTTCTTTGGCTGTCTACCACCTAACACATCAGGAATCTCACGATTTATATATGCAGCATAAGCAAACCTTGGAGACTGTAGTTACATAGAAAGTGACATCAAGTGCCATTTAAGCTAGTTAAATCAATAAGTATATGCATTTTCTAAATATAGCACTTTTAATATTGGCTTATTTATTATTTAGAATACAGACTAACTAACTTAAGATTACTTTGGGCCATAAGAGTTACTTGAAAGTACTTGAGTTGTTTAAAGCAACTGAGCGATACGGTAGCCGATTAGAGTCAATGTGCTACAAATTACATGCTATAACCTGATTAAGTTTTTCACATGTGTTTTTCATGACCCGATTACAGAGCAAGTCATGCAAATGCAGTAATCAGATTATTAAAAACACACGTAAGCACCTAACTTGGGCTATCACATGTAAACATAGTCAGATAAAAAAAAGGGATAGATGTTACTTTGTCAGTTGGGAAGCTGCATGTCCCTCATCTCCTTTGTATGGTCCGTCAGACTTGCCAATATGGACCAAAAACCATATTTTGGTATTTTTAGGCAGGGTAGTGATACACAATATTTTCTATGAAGTGTGCTATATGTGTTAATCAAAACCACATGTTAGATACACTATATGGACAAATTTGTTAGAACACCTGGCCATTACTCCTACAGGAACTTTTATGACATCCCACTCTAAATCCATAGGCATCAGTATGGAGCTGGTCCCCCTTTTGCAGCTATAACAGCTGCCACTCTTCTGGGAAGGCTTTCCATAACCTTTTGGAGAGTGTCTGTGGGCTTGTGTGTGTCTTGTGGTTGCATTCCAGTCAGGTTCTTCCACACCAAACTCACCCAACCATGGGCTCTTTTTTGACGATCTAATTCGAAGCATAAAGGGCAAAGCAAAACTAACAGTTATGGGCGTGTCCTAATCCATTTTGCTATTTTGATGGCGGAGAAACCAGACTTTGCACAAGTGCAAGGTGGGAAAAGGTTGTCCTAACTCTCTTAATTATTCAGTGGCGTGTTTTGGATGTGACATGCGATTAACCAATCAGGGGTGGCTTTCCCGAAAGTGATTGATCTTACTGAATAACAAACAAGATGAAGAACCACATAGGTAAAGAACGAGTGAGGTCTACGTGCATTTCCCAAAACCCTTCGTTATTCCAGAATTAACTAACAAACTTTAAGTAGTACTTTGTTGACTCTTCTCCAGCATTCACGTGAGAAAATCCCAGACTGTCGATAACAGGAAAATCGATCCCACGTATTTCAATGGTGAAATATGTCATATGATTATCACACCAGACATATGCAGATGTAAAAAATTAAACTAATTAGAAAATCAATAAAAAGACACCAAAGCAACCAAAATTAAGACAAAAATAAATATTAACCTAAAAATATAAGCATCATGGGGACTCCCAGGCCACTCGGTGACAATGTCTGTAAAATATCCTTGATGGTTGCATATGACATGGACATGCAGGCCTAGTGCCAAGAAACCTTTTCGACAGATGCAAGTAGAATTCAAGGGCTGCAAATATGAAGAGGGCTGAGCATTCCATCCGCTGTGCCTACAATGCTAGGTATGCCTGTAATGGCATGAAAATCATTTTCAGTGTTATGCAAGGCATCCTCTCCTGCTGGACATTGTATGTAGTTGTGCGCACAGTGCATCAGAAATGTGATCAATGCACAGATGCAGGACACAGCAGCCTTGCTGACGCCATGTGCATCTGTAGGTCTGCAGGAACCCACCAGTGATGTAGTAGCAGAGAGCTGTCAGAAGCTGCACGGTGCACGGAGGGGAAAATTCCAGTGTGTCTTCAGTTTATCCTGCACCAGACCAAGAGGCTCGTTATGTCACCTCAGGCCAGCCTGTATTTCTCTATGAACTGTGCATTAATGAGGTGGTCTAAGGGGTTCATGGCCACCTGTAAAAGCGACTTGGCTTCCTGGCGCTGGCGCTGTCTCAAACACTGTCTTCTGTTGACTTGCGCGATTCTCTGCCATTGCTGGTTGTGAGGGGTGATTCACCTTCCCAATTCAAAAGATGTGACTTCATTCAATTAAATTAATTTCAATCCAATGCAATCATACAACACATGGATGTCATTTAATCTAGTAAAACATAAATAATTATGTAACAGATTTACTTCCAAGATGGTAGATGTATATATTGACCTTATATATGTACTAATGAGTAAACTTTATATTTTTATGATTGTAACATAAAAATTGTTGTGAGCCCTCTAAGTCTTTTTTCATGTGCATATATTTATTGTTTTTGCATATTTATATGTGCTACCATTTGTGAGGAGTCTGCAGTAGCTTTTCCTGTGAGTGTCCATGGGTTGTCAGATGGACAGGACTGTGATAGGGTTACTAATATGACTGTATGAAGTGCACTTTCACCATGGTACACAAAATCACTGTGAAATTACCGATTCTATAGGTGACACTTCAAATGTGGCATTCATAATGAATAAGAGCAACAGACAGCACAGACGTTTCAGGCAGGTGCTCGAACAGGGTGGCATGGCCGAAGGGTACTTTTTGCTGCTGTAGATATTTGTCATTGCGTGGTGGGGGGTCTGGCCGGGATTCAGTTTATGGTGTTTATGTTAACATGCTGGGAAATTCATATAGAAATATCAAAATGCACGGTTATAGCTGCACTTACGCTATGCATACGAATTGATGTGAAATCCTTCCTTATATTCAAAGTTTAATTGTGATTTGCAATGTTTTCAAAGGATTTATGAATTGAATTTGATTTTCAAGGTCGTTCTCAAGTCAGTTCTGAGTGGTTCACATCCCTGTTATGAGAGGCAGGGGAGAACGAGAGGGGCAGGTAGGCAGGAAACACAAGCAGCTCACACTTCTCTTTATTAATCTGAAGGCTCTCAAGTTGACCTCCCCTGACAGCCTGTTTGATACTGCATGCCAGTCACAGGAAATATTTTTGTTTGACCCATCATTGACTGGTGGTTTCTCCAATTGTTAGGCAGCCAGAATACTGTCAGCCTTAGTTAAGTTAGCTTGCTTCATTTTCTTACCTTTTTAGTTGGGTATATATGATGATGCATACAATCTGAACCCTTGTTTCCAGCTTGCCGGATGGTTTTCAAGATTCATAGCTTTATTGTTGTATGTACAAAGTACAGGGCACAAAGTCCGGTGAAATTCTTACTTGAATGCCTTTCCACTGACTACAGACAATTAACAGGCCAGTGCAATAGTACACTGCAATAATATACTAAGCATGAAATACTATCTAGAAAGAGAGATATGGCAACATATATTATCTAAAAACATAATATGTTCAACATGAGATAGTAAAGTGATATTGGACAAAGCAAATAGGATTATGAAAAGGCACAGTGGGTAGAATATAGAGAATTCTGGAGTAATATTTATAAATTTATAATAAAAATATACAGATCTTTATATACATTGTGTATCTATATATATTATATATACTGTGTAAATATTAGAGTTGTAAAAAATCATGTGGTAATTGTTGTGATTTAAAATAAAGCATTAAAATGAATTAAAACAACACGATTAACTATGTCATTGAGCAGTGCATTATAGGTCAACCATATAAATCACATAAATGATTGCAAGAGACAATTTTTGAACTGTTGCCATTTTCTACATTGTTATATACATCCTTTGTGAATATTCTAGATTAATTTGATTGATTGATTTAGCATTTAAATATGAATTGTAACAAGCTTTATTGTTAAGAAGAAAAACAAGTTTTTAATTGTGATTAATTGCCATTAATTCACTGCAAAATGCGTGATTAATGAGTTCATTTTATACACACACACAGAAGGGTTGCACAATGAAACTGAAACACTGGCCTATATAGTGTTTGAGGTTTTATGCTTATATATGCGTGGCCTGGTGGCCAATCTTCACTGATTCCATCAGTAAAAGCAGAGAATGAATTAGCAGAGCAGTAACACAGCTATACCTGTACATGAAAATGAAGGTAACAAAAAGGGGTTGCACTTTGTTTCAATATAGTTTTATCGTACGTCTGCACACAACAGAGACGTGTTTTGACGTGTTGCCTTCCTCAGTGTGCTACAGACCATGTGCAGTTCCCATTCACACAGGCACATCCCTGAGAGACAACCAATGATGACACAACAAGTGTAATTAACATCACCAGGGGACTGCCAGGCCACGCCCCAAAAACATGCTGTAACAGTAGATGGTCGTGATTATATGAAAAAAAAGAAAAAAAAAAAAACAGATAGTCTGCTTCACTGTCTGCTGCAGAGAGAAAACAACCAACATCTGTACGAATCACATCGAAAATCAAACGTTAAATGTTATTGAACAGTACACACACCGTCATATTGACTGCATTTAACTCAGGAAAATCAGGATGTGCGACACTAGCCAGCCCCCCCCCCACACACACACACAGACACACCTGAAGGTTTGTCAGTGTCACCAGTGCACACACTCCTTCCTTCTCAGTCACACACATTCTCTCTTTCTCACAAATACACTCACTCTTTCTCTCTCACTTTCCCTTCTTCTCTCTCTCTCACTCACACACTCCTCTTTCATACATTCTTTCCCTCTCATTGTTCTTCACCCACTCTCTCCTTCATCCTCAAACACACACACACACACTGTCTCTGAGGACACTAAGTAACCTCTGACTCACGCACTGTCAGCACTGATCCATTGTTACGCATTTGTATTTATGATTTGCTTGTAACATTGTTTCGCTTCTGTTTATGTGCCTTGCAGAACCTTCTGGAGAAACATGGTGAAAGCTTGAGCTCCCAGGATGTCAGCTGACTGCTTCACGACCTGCACAACATGCAAATGAGCCAGAGACCCGCCCCCTCGTTTCTTATTGGCTATGACTCACACCAGAGATAAAAATAGCGCAGAAAGGGGTCTGAATGGCCAGGTGTCGTCATTCAGCTTCAAAGTTACGTTTCTAGGTGTGCTCCTTTAAACATATTGCTCACAAGTGACACACTTGCTGTGCAGTCCGCCGTCACCTCAGGACTGTGACTGAGGAAGACAAGGAACAGCATCTTCCCTCTACTGAGGGAAACGTGTGCTAAACATTCAGCAGGGCTGATGTGCAGTCACCATACGCCACAGCCACCAGAAGTGTGACTGTCACCATGATCTTGACTGAATGATTTCTCTATTTCTGCTGCAGGGGTTCTGGGTAACAAAATATGAAGCTCATCTGCCAACCATTTGCAGGTCGTCCTATATTGCCACACCTTTCTATGGCCTTTACAAAGTTTCAACACAATTTTGAAGTTATAAGAAAGAACCCTTAGACTAAACAAATATTAAATAGGGAGACGTCATACTTTATATTATGTATTATTAGGCTATTAGCTGTAACTAATAATACAAACACCAAAACATGCCATAATGTGACCCCAAAGAGTCAGAGCGGGACCAGCCTGCAGTGGGTATGGCCTGCAGTGGGAGTGGGACCAGCCTGCAGTGGGTATGGCCTGCAGTGGGAGTGGGACCAGCCTGCAGTGGGTATGGCCTGCAGTGGGAGCGGGACCAGCCTGCAGTGGGAGTGGGACCAGCCTGCAGTGGGTATGGCCTGCAGTGGGAGCGGGACCAGCCTGCAGTGGGTATGGCCTGTAGTCAGAACGGGACCAGCCTGCAGTGGGAGCAGGACCAGCCTGCAGTGGGTATGGCCTGCAGTGGGAGTGGGACTAGCCTGCAGTGGGAGCGGGACCAGCCTGCAGTGGGAGTGGGACCAGCCTGCAGTGGGAGCAGGACCAGCCTGCAGTGGGTATGGCCTGCAGTGGGAGCGGGACCAGCCTGCAGTGGGTATGGCCTGTAGTCGGAGCGGGACCAGCCTGCAGTGGGTATGGCCTGCAGTGGGAGCAGGACCAGCCTGCAGTGGGTATGGCCTGTAGTCAGAGCGGGACCAGCCTGCAGTGGAAGCTTCATGAGCTGCCCTGAGGTGCTGACATCACCATGATAGATGTTCTGTTGCCTGTCTAGCCTGCAGGAGGTGTCCTTGACCATTGTGCCTCTGCTGTGCTCTGCGAAAGACCTCAAGCTGTTTAGTATCTAACCGACGAATGACAATCCCCGCTGACAATCCTCCAGGGGAGATTACCCACTGCATCTATTACAGGTCATTTCTTTCCACTGAGCTGCAGACATGTAAATAAATGTGCCTCTAACTGGTGTGTGAAATTCACAATCAGTGTCAGGATAGGTTCACGTCAGTTCCACAGCGCGACCTGAATAAGACAGTTATGGTTTATTCTTCGGGGCAGTTCCACCCGCTTGTGGGTAAAAGCATCTGGTTACTGGGCTGGACCGAACAGGGTTACTGCTTAGCGGATAGGAGGCTGATGGGGGGGGGGGACGAGTCCTTCACACTTTCCCTTCTCACTATGGCGACCGCGTCGCTTCCCTTTTATGTCGGAGGAAGCGGAAAGCAGGAAGGAACTGCAGAAAGAGACAGACGCGTCTCCCCCTAAAGCCACGCCTGCTCGGGGCTGATCGCATTGCAAGCCCGGCCGCTTTCCATTTTCGCAGCCTGGGACGATGTCCGGGGCCGGTGGACTACCTGCCAGCAATGTTAAGTATTGCCGGGTCCCAGACGGTGAAGACGGCTACATCGACCTACAGGTGAGGCTCCGCCGGCGTTAAGGCGTGCAGAGCCCGGCAGCGGACTCCAGCCCGGAGTCGCTCCCGCACCCGAATCGCGGAGTTTCGTAAAATAGTCCCGAGTTAGATTCAGATTTTTATTAAAACAGGTTTCCCCCTACAGCCAGGCTGTTTTACCTTTAATAGAAGGCTTTAACTTAACTGCTGGGAACGATAATGATGATTAGCCTGTTATTATTAAATCCATCTTCCACATCTGCTTATCTGGGACAGAGTCAGTCGTTTTGTGCCGACAGAGGAGCCTGCTTTGTCTAGGATTTATTAAAATAGAGAGGGACTGTACCGGTCCCCTGCCTAACAGATATCAACCTGCTACAATTAGCGGAGACCCCGCTTTGTTCGTCGTTTTATAGTAAAGGCTCCTGTTTATGTTTGCAGTTCAAGAAGACCCCGCCCAAAGTCCCATATAAGGCGATTGCCCTGGCCGCCTTCTTGTTCCTGATTGGCTCGTTATTGATTGTAATTGGAGCCCTGCTCCTGGCTGGATACATTGAAGTCACAGTGAGTAACCAAAGCTACAGTGCCCCCTAGTGTACGAATCGACTCTCTACAGTAACCCTGCATGACACGGAGGTGAAGTCTTTTGTACTATCATTCATTTGTTCATTCATCCTCCAACCGCTTATCTTAGTTAGTGTCGCGGGTCACTGAAACAATCAGCTGCCAGCTTTAAAGGATATAATTGTGCCCCACCTCAGAGGAAGCAACTTTTAATGTACCTTATTACACGTATGTACACTGTATTTATCTCGCATAAATGCCATTGAATCAAAGAGCAACAAACCAGACATTTGTTCTATTTGACGTGCAGGGTGATGAACAGTCTGCGTGCTGGTATGTTTGCGTTAGTGTGTTTCATTCTGCGTTTATGTTACTTTTTATGCGCATATGTCTGTGTGCGGCATAAGCCCTCCCCAGGGAATCCTCTCAGGCTTCCCACCATCCTTTGCCCCTAGCGGGGTCGCTCTTGTTTGGCTGAGCGCCGGTGATCGCAGTGCGCCGTGGTCATGTCATGAATAATAGCGATGTGGGTAGCATCTTGTAGCGGTCTACGAGCGCGTGTAATCCTGCTGCGACGGCGCTCAGCCACCCGCCGCCACTTTGGTCGAAGAAGCCACCAGCTGTAAGTCTGGGATATGACGATATGACAAACACAATGTGGGTGCCCTGAGCAGACGATTCCTCCGAAAATGCAGTGTGTGTGTGTGTGTGTGTGTGTGTGGGGGGGGGGTTGCAGATATTACATTTTTGGGGATATCTTTTGAGGTCCCCATTTGGATAAACTCAGCTTTATAAAAATCTGTCAATGCAATTAAAAAGTAAAAATGCCAAAAGTCTTGTATTTGGGTTGGTTACTTATGGTTAAGGTTAGGGATGGGTAGAGGTTAAGGGTGTCGTGATTGGGAGTAGGGTTTTTCCCATAGAAATTAATGGACGGTCCCCATTTAGATAGGTACACCAACGTGTGTGTGTGTGTGTGTGTGTGCGTGCGTGTGTCCATATATACATAGCATTGCCTGTAACAGTTTTACAACAAATTTATAGTCTCAACGTTTTAAAAGTAATTTTGGTTTCCAAATTCCCATTGCAGATGAAAGGGAGGTGGCCGCAAACTCCAGACAGTGCGCACTTCCAGTCTTGTTTTTACGAACTTGAACTTTACAGAATCGATATCTGACACCCTAGTATCTGCTCTCATTACGCTGAGTGCTTCCCCTTCACTCGTCTGTCGGCTCGTAAAGCAACCTGTGAGCAATTGGAAAGACAGTAATAGCTTGAATAGTATCACTACAGCTAATGGGAACAATGGAGCTCGGGAGATATTTTTGGCGCGTCGTAATATGGTAACTGGTTAAAAATAAATCTACCTTACGGGCGAATGGAAGTCTATGCACTGGGAATAGGCTGAGAGGGGCCTTGTCTTATATTTCGTGAAGTAAATGGCACCAAATCTTGTAAGAAAAATGAGATAAATGTATTCAAAAACGAAAACGAGTGTTACGATATTAATAAGCAATAAGCATATTTTGCTGGTCTGTGGCTGGTGGTTTGAATGTGTGCTGATAGGACCTCGTAAAGGGAAGCGCATATGCTTTGAAATCCGCTGTGTCTTTCAGCTCGTTCTCGGTCTTCCTCACACATCCTTAACTCTTCACCTATGTTATTGCTGGTATTGGGTATGTCTGTATTTTTGCTCTGCAAACGGTGCTGACAGCGCCGGTTAGACTGCTGTATGCGAGATCCCCCCCATCCGTAGGCATGATGAGATGACAAGACACTGCGTGTGTTAGAGTGATTTAACGACTTTCTCCAGTGGCGAGGAAGGGATAGTGTGTTTAAGGGTAGGAAACTCTTATTGTCAATCTGAATTCAGTCCTACGGCGCCGTTTTTATATAGCATATGAGCCTATCTTCTCAATGAGCCAACAACCCCTAAACACAGTTATTTAAATCCGAACAGATGTCTTTCGTTTGAAGCGACAATACATCTCTGCTGGAGTCCCACGCAGAAACTAAATATAAAATTGTGCTCTCGTGTCAGGTTAATTTTATTATGATTATCAACGTTTGCGTTTCAATTTTAAATCCAGAATAACCGGCATTGGAAATCAGGTTTTGAATCACTGACATTGCATGTAAGGTCGCGTTTGAAACCTCCTATACCGGTTAAACTTGGTCAAACATAAAGTGAACCAAGCATAACGCTGATATCAGGCTGCCCTGCGGCACATGTTGCCTGTCTTTTCCAGCGTCCGGAGCGCACCGTGCCGGTCCTCATCGTCGGAGTCCTCGTCTTCCTTCCCGGCTTCTACCACCTGCGTATCGCCTGCTACGCTTCCAAGGGCTACCGCGGCTACTCCTTCGACGACATCCCGGACTTCGACCACTGAGCCAATGGCGCACGACGTGGCCCCTGCTCGTAGCCAATGGCGCACAACATGGCCTCTGCTCGTAGCCAATGGCGAAGCGAGTTGTCGCCGCATCTTCTCTGCCACCCTACAGCCCTTCGCATTTTGAGTTTATCTCCCAACCTCGCGTCGGTAGCATAGACTTTATGCAATCATATGCATTTTAATGCAAAAGCGTCTTTCTTCTGTTTAGCGTCTGTTTTAAAGACAATTTATCCAGCTTGTATAAAATGCTTAATTGTTTATTATAGAAAATGTACAGATCTGCATTGAAATTGTGTCTTGAGAAGGAAGCACTGATTTATGATACAGCGTATAGAGAATACCGAACTCCAGGCGTAAGAGCCAATACAGATGGGCTGCTGTGTAAATTCTTCTACTGTGCATGATCTCAACTTTCTTGTCGTCTTGGTGAAACCACAGAGCCGGTATTTATCCCTCCACCAAAATTAATGTTTGAGTTGACAGTGGTGGTTTCACATCCAACACTTGGTGATAGACGTAATGTAGATGTTATCTCTTTTTGGTTCTCTTGGCTATGAACATTCCCCGTTACTCCAAGAGCATCATCTTTTTGGGTGTCGTATTTGAGTAAAACAAGAGTATCCATGTAGCAATTTCCTGTTAATGCAGGTGTAATTAAATAATACATCCAACTAAGTAAATATTTAAATTCACCTAAAATGTGCCTTGCTGCTGAAATGAAGTGTTTATTTACATTTCTATTCCACTAGTGGTAACGAATTACTATTTGTGTACGACGTTTAATACAGGAAACGTCACATGCTCCCAAAAATTAAATTGAATTGAATATTTTTATGTTAAAAAGGTGTGTTCTGTCCTGTATGACGCAAACCTAATCGCGCAGTAAGTGATAATCTGAATGCTCCAGATAAATGTAGACAATATTTATTATTGTATTTGTATTGTATAGAAAGATGATAATTTCTTGTGGTCGTAATTATGATGATGATTTGCTAGAAGACCGCTGCTGAATATGGCACCGAAGAGTAAAGTGCTTGCTATTTCTCTTAGGTCTTTACCGAAACTGGAGTCTGCAGTCTTCGCCCAGTTTGGGTCTGTTGTAACACCCGAGAAACACCGGCGCGCGGCTGTAAACTCTGACACTCTGAAGAGAAATCGCATCATGCTTACATATTCACATACACTAGCCTATATGTTGTGTGAATCTTTAAGAGTCCCTCTGTGAGATGACACACAAAAGAGTTCTTGAAGACAAGGGTTCAAGGCTGTCTTTCCGTCAGTGGTGTACATGGAAGTCATGAATCGCTTCACTGATGCCGGGATCCCCAGTGTGGCAAAGCCAAGACGCCCTTATCGACTGGCTGCAAGGACGCCGGAGGATCTGCTGACAAAACGAGACAGAATGAGAGGAGCCGGCGCTGATTACCACGCCCGACTGTGAAACGGAGTACTTTTATGGTCAATATTAACCGCGAGGGGCAGATACGTGCTTTAAAGCACAGACAGCCAGTTGTCACGTTTTTTTTAAATTGTAAGAATAAATGACATATGTGGGATCGCACGTGGAGTTGTGCATTTATCACGCGAAAATGCGTGTATACGATTCTAAATATACGTAGGTTTCCAAAAATGATGGCTGAGGAGACATTCATAAAAAGTTGGTCGGGGAAATGCTGGGAGGGTTTCTATTGACATTTTACAGTAGATTTCTACTCCAGTTCCAAAACTAGAGGGAATGACATTTTGCGTAGAAAACATGTACTGCACACGAATTAAAAAGGCTGTTATAAATAATTATGCAACGGCATTGGCCAGCAATACAAAAACATTCAAATTAAAACAGTAATAAATATCGCGTAGACAAGACGTATACATCCTGATTGTATGGGGCATGCAAAATACAGTCAATGACCAAAGAATATTGGCGCTCGGGTTAAAAAGTTGTATTAAAAGCATCCATAAAGCGATGTAAGGCTGTTGCGCTTGAGGTCCGTGGCGTGTGAGTGTGTATGTCGGTGTGTGAGAATGTATCTGTGTGACAGAAAGTGTGTGAGTGTGAGACAGCGAGCGCGTGTGCCTCCGGTCAACAGGTAAGACCGTGATAGAAGCGCGTGACGAACCCGGACGCGTCGGAGCGAGTCGGAGCGGGTGGGTCTGTGTAAACCCGGACGGAGTCGGTCGGTCTGAATAAACCTGGAGACGGCGGAGCGGGTCAGTCTGTGTAACGCCGGGCGGAGAGGGTGAGTCTGTGTAAAGCTGGACGGAGCTGGCTGGTCTCTGTACCCGGACTGTGGCTTGCCGGGGAAATGCTCTGCTTATTTCGCTGCTACGCACCGGGGAAATTGAATGCGCTCCACGGCCGGGTGATGCGCGCTGCAAAGCTGTGAAGAATGGTGCGTTTCCTGGGTCTGCTTCGGATGCCGAGCTGAGGGGATTAAGCAGCCTGCGAGGTGTCACTTACACGCTCCCCATCTCTCCAGCCGGCTGCACCGCTTTGTCTTGTAAGTCATTCGCCCTCACACACATTCACCATTAATACTCAGCTGCTTTATTATTTTATAGCTCGTACTAAGTGAAAGTAGTTTCCGAACTATGGTATGTATCTCCTACATATTACTGCACAGTTTAAATAGCCTCTGCAGCGTACTCACAACACGGTTATTATTAAAAAACGGCGACATTAGGTGCGGCGCCGAGGTGCGTCGTTAGTAACGCGTCTCCGGGGCTGAAAATAAGTGTGATAGGTTATAAGTCTGACATAAGTATGATATCTTTAGAGCTTTGTGATTGTGTTTATGAGACCTTACAATTTTTCGCAGTTTCCTCAGATAACCATGCCGCATAAGAGCGTATACACGCATAAAGTTAAATCACATCAGTGTTTGTAAGGAAATGAGGAAATGAAATGATTTATATCACATTCGACTTGAAGTTGTACTCCATGATGGTTAAAGTGAATTTAAAACATTTCATTTACATTGCGAATTAAACGGAGCTCCGTCTGTCGGTTAGTAACGCTCGTTTTCGACGTCTCATCAGCGGAATAAGACGGCGGACTTCAGCCTTCTGCCACTTAGTTACGCTTCGGTGCCGCTCTATTTGTGACATTTGAATGGATGCATTTCTGATTTCTGACTTCGGTGAAGATACTCCTAATTAATTAGGTAAAAGAGAAGTGTGTGTGTGTGGCCAAAGTGTACCGTTGTAACTTATGGGAAGAAAGAGAGAACAGGCGTCGCTTGTCCTTTTTATGTTAAAAAGCGTTAGTTGTTAGTCTAGGCTTGACTGTGTAAAAGTGTTCCGCGACCCTCGCTTTCCGTCGCCATCAATATCAAATAGTTGGCTACTTTTGTTGTTTTATTTCTGCCTCCCTGTTATTCACAGAGAACAAAAGTTTCTCCAGCCGTAAAACGACCTGTTGGCTCATCAATCTTGAATGCTTTCATGGTGCTGTGTCCTTTGTTCCCCTTTCAGGCATTGTAGGGTGTTTCTGTGGGAATCCGCCTCCCAAACAAGCATAAAAGGTGCACTGAAACATCGTATAGTGGCGCATTGTTAGAAAGCGGCTGAGCTCCCAGTAAAGTGGATCAGACGCTAAAGTCCACATGTTAGAAGGTCCCTGTGGTGATCGACTGCCTGTTCCTCTTACGCTACACTCCCCAGCTTGGTTCACTGCACGCGATAACGTGTCACCTGTCAGTATTATTATTATTATTATTATTATTATTATTATTATTATTATTACAATAACAGGCGGGTTGGAGCGGTGCGTGCTGTAGAAACGTTGTACTTTAAATGCAAGAGAGTCTGGATAAATAGAAAAGCGATCTAGCCTTTAATCGTACTGGTGCCCCAGTAATAGACTTGCTCACCTGCCAGTATAACACAAGTACTGGCTGCTGGACCGGTTTCCAGGTCCAAACACAGTCACCATCTTGAATGGAATCAACAGCTAAAGCCAAATGGATTGCTCTCGCTCATACCCCTCACACACACACACACACACACACCAGGCATCCAGAAGCCAGCCTGTGAGCCATTTTTGGTTTTATTTAATTTGTAGGTTTGTATTAATCTGACCAACTCACAGGACACTTTTCTGTTTACAGGTAGTCACTTACTTTACAGTTTTGTGTTGAATTCCAGAACCAGTCAGGGATCTCAGCCCTGTGTTTTGAGATTGTATTAGTTGTGCTGTTGAATCTCTGCCAACCGACCACATATTTTTTGTTCTTGCCGATCGGTAGATGGGTATCACCTTGTTTCAGGTCTTTAAGGTTGCTCCAGTCCCCAGGGACTCTGCCCCCCCCCCAAACACCCCGAGAACTGACCCTCAGATTAAGCACCGTCAGGCTCTGAGGTGCAGGGATGCCCAGTGAAGCAGCAGCGGCTGCACAGTAACTGTTTATTAATGAGGTCATGCCAAAAGTCAGGGTCTACCTGTAAGCTTTAGGGCATTTTAAAATAAAGAGAGCAAAACCAACAAGAATTTGTTTATTATCACAATACCCATCAGGGATGGGTCCCTCGCCCTCATGTTTTCCTAAGATCATTTACAACTAAGTGGGTCTTCCCTGTTATAAGGACGTTCCGAACAAACCTTTTTTTCCATCTGAGAAAATGGAGAGTGTATGTTGTGTGGTGGAGGCAGGGATGGCTTGTGTGGTGATTTTGTCTGGGTCTCCCTGAGGCAACTTCTCCATCACTCATTTCATTCCTTGCTTTGGCACCCAGATTTTTGGGAAAAGAATTTACCTCAGTATTGACCCAGACAAAACAAGAGCTTGTGAAATTCAATGCACTTGGGTCAGGATTTCCTACAATTTCTCCATTTAAAAATGCAGCAAATTACTGTAAATCTATTCTTCTGAAATGTGACCGATTCTCGAAATGTTCTTTGTGACTCCTCGATTTTATCAATGAGCATATCAGAGAAGTTCCACAACAAATGCATTTCTGTCACCCATGACACAAGTCCAGGCCATGCCTCCGGCTCTCATACGGGGTGCTGGACAGCAGAGGTTACCGGAGGCCCACGGTAGCACGTGGAGCTTGGTATGCAGAGCGTGTAGCCCGCACTGAGATGCTTGGCCAGTGGCGCATGCTTCAGTGCGCGATGCAGGATCATCTCAGATTAACAGGGACCTAGTAGAACCCACCTTAACCATGCCGGCTCACGTAACTGAGTAAACACACTGGACATGGGAAGGAATGAACACAGGAAGAAATACAGGATCATGCATTAGATGGCGCGCGCACACACACACACACACACACACACAGCAGCTCATACACAGACATTTCAGCACTTTGCTGGTCCTCCTTTAGCTCTGCATGTAGCCTATTGCTATAAAACCCACAGAAGTATCTCTGGGAAGAGTAAACAAAATATCGCTCCCATGTAACTGGGTTAAAGCTGCTTCCAAAGCAGGAAGGGAGTTGACCTGTGTTTTGCAGACAGAAAGATGACCAGTGGAAGAGAACACAGCGCTGCGCACCTTCAGCCTCTCACAGAGAGCGTGGTGACTTCCTCTCCGCGTGACACACTCTGGCCACAGCGCTGCGCACCTTCAGCCTCTCACAGAGAGCGTGGTGACTTCCTCTCCGCGTGACACACTCTGGCCACTTGGCCTGTTTTCCCGGCTGCCATGTTCCCAGGTAACTTGAGTGGCTCTGCACCTGCCACCGCGCCCTCAGGTGGGGGAGGGGGTGGAGCTCAAGGCTCATGGAAAAGTCCCAGAGACTGCCACCACGTTGCCATGACGATTGTACCTTGTCCCCAGGGAGCTGGTGCGGTTCACTGCCATTTCCTGCTCTCTGTCTCTCTCTGTCTCTCCTTACACCTGTGTTTGGTGCCCTGGGGCCTTGTTGGGAATAGTTCCCAGGCCAGCTGACC
>JAODJW010000117.1:25943307-25961064 GCA_026777045.1 Hyperopisus bebe | reverse complement strand
CTTATATTCGCCTGTCCATAAATTATACACAGGTTATTCATTTCTGTTATTGAACTTCCTACAATTAATTGTTAAGGGGTCAGCTTTGATTTTAGGTATCAGGCATGTGTCTGTGACTTTTATATCTTATGTTATAAGGTAATTATTCCAAAGAGGGAAGAAATGGGGCAGAGGGCCCCTGGGCCACCCTATAGGGTTAAAGACCTAATAAAAAAGGCGTTGTTTCACCTGTTGTTTCTTGCTGTTGCTGTGCTGTTTCCGTCTGCTACACATTACAGTAAGTTTTTTTAAGCAATTAACTACGGTGTTAATGGTAATTATAATTTGAAATGGTAATACTAACTGTTGGAAAGTGTACCATGAGACTGGTAAGCGTTTCATCCCTATATTTCATATACAGTACCACCCAGCTCTAATGGTCTATCTTGTCTCATTGTCCCCTGGAACATTCCGTTGTGTTGTAAGGAGATTAGCAGCATGTTTTGTTTTTCATGTGTTTCCAGGATTTGCATCGCATCTGCCAATTCACAGCATTTTTTTAAAAGCAGCATTGATATGATCATTTTGACTAAAGTGTTTTCTATTCATTTGTTGCATGCTTCTAAATGTAGAGCATATGTGATATTTGAATAAAGTGTTTGTAGCGAATTTGAATAAAAAATTTGTAGCTCATTGACACCGATCAGTCACTGTGGGCCAATCTTATCCGCAAAGGGACGATGTATATGCAGGTTTTTGGGATAACATGTTCAAATCCAGGTGTGAGGACTCTTCAGCCAATCAGTCCTCTAATTAGTAATCTAATTAGGGAGTTGCGGCGAAAACCCGCAAACACACCGGCCCTTTGCGGATAAGATTGGCCACCCCTGTTGTAGGTAGAATCACAATGTACACTACCTCAGTTATTGCCACTGTACTCCTGAACTTACCAATTTTTATAGTCTCAAATTTATGAAATGGTGGAGTGTCTCATTGGTGTAGCTAGTGTGTGTGTGGGGGGGGTGGCCCTCCTTAAATCAGATCTCTAAATTGGATGCACCCCATTTTCATAGGCACTGGGTGATGCAAAATGCAAAATCATGGTTTTCCTTAATGCATGCATGTGACACAATTAGAACTTAAGAAGAATTTTAAAAGAAGTGGCGACAGCCTTCATTTTCTTCCTCTTGTGGCTTCCCAATTTCCCCACCCACCTCCCCTGTCACTCCCCTGAAAACAATCTGAAGCTGCCACTGCTTGGTCTCTAATAGAAAAGTGCCTGAAAGAAGGGCCCAAACAGGAGGGTGCCAAAATTAATCCATGAGTATGTAAAAGAAAATGCAGTGCACTCACTCTGCTGGAATCACTATTCACCAGTGCAACTGAATGCCAGAAACCAACAAAAAAAAACCAAAACTGTGTCACTGGGGCACAGGTACTGGGTTTCTTGGGCACTCCTGCAGCATGAACTGGTAGGGCAGCCAAAAATATACAAATGCATGGATTTGCT
Source organism: Hyperopisus bebe (assembly GCA_026777045.1). Lineage (NCBI taxonomy): Eukaryota > Metazoa > Chordata > Actinopteri > Osteoglossiformes > Mormyridae > Hyperopisus > Hyperopisus bebe. Next base: position 25,959,575 of record JAODJW010000117.1, on the reverse strand, counting down.
GTTTCACTTAAACTACATCCTAATACCATCGGTTTGAGATGACAATCCGGTGGGTTTGTGTGTTTTTTTTTCTTTCCAGGATTCAGATAATGGCCTCACAGGGATTTGGATCATCACATCCTCGACCTCAGGAACTACAGGTGAAAATGTATGACGTATGGAAAGATAAGTGCAGTAAGAGCAATGGAAGCAATATGTTATAAAAATGGCACATTTATTGCTACAGAACGGTCATGTACATGACTGCATTGAATAACTACAGATGGAAAACAACAGGCAATGGCTTACAATGAGCTGGCTGAAGAGGAACTCCAGCACACAACCTGTTCAGACACTTATACTAATCTGAAAAGGCAGTAGTAATAATAATAATCATAATAATAATCATAATAATAATAATAATAATATACAAATTAATAAAGGGACAAAATTAAACGAGAAGAAAACATCAAATTACTTGGGAAAAAATGTTTCAGGCACCCAGTCACACATTGCAAATAAAGTGTAACTGTTATTATCTTAATTTTGTCACTGCTGGATGACCCCCAATGGCAAACTGTGGCCCATCACAGAAAACACCATACAGTCTCATTTTGATAACATAAAATAACTTTAAATAGTAAAATAAAGTAACAAACTTTTACTTCGAATGATACCAAAAATCTACAAAGTGGAATATTCAGAATCTGACTTCCTTTTTTTTATTATTTTCTTTATTTTCCTGGTATAAAAGGATTGCCCTGCAAAATATAAGCCAAATATATTTCATTTTAAATTTAGTTTTTTTATTTTGTATAATAGGGTGCACTAGTCTATGTCATAGCAAAAGAGCACTAGACAAAGGAAGCTTCATAACAAAAAAAGCCCAGGCACTGATACATGGTGATTCTCAGCTTATTTTTTTTCACTTATTTGCATCACAAGTAACAAGAAGAATGAAAAAGGCCACAGTTCATGTATTTTCACTATTACATATGTCTATAATACTCTGAAATGAATATGTTCAAACCAGCACTGCACAAATAATGGATTATAATGGGTAAGAAAGGAAAATGGCTGCCCAAATGAAATTCATAGGCCTATAAACCATGACGCATTTCCTTACTTCTTTTATGCTTAAATGTAATTTGTACATCATGTGGATGTTGTCATATATTCCCCATTTAACTGTTTCTGTATACGATTTGTGCTTATACAAGGTTACGTTTGGATGGAAATTAGTTTGATCTTTTTCTTTTTTTCATCCTTTGTTGTCATTTCAAATCTGTTTAACTGAAAAATGTAGGTCCAAATTTGTCCAGCTACATTCATGTAATGCAAAAGTGGAACAAATAAAATCAGGTCAGGAAAGAAACTAAAATAACAAGGAAGACTGGATAAATGCCATTAAATTGCATTGTTAACTCCACCAAACAGATAGTATCTTCATGGTCATTGCAGTGAAATAAAATTAAATTCAAAGTGTGTTTATCGTTTCATCCATGAGAAATGGAGGTGGATCAATCATTATGAAGATATTTACCATTATACTCTGACCCTCAACTGTAGAATTTAGAAAAAGTGGTGCATGGATGGACAGACAGATAGACTGATGGATGATATTAACCTACAATGGATATATCACATTGCTGCCAGTGGTCATTTTCCACAATAACTCTCAAACACAAATTGATAGAGTTGTTCCTAATTAATATTTCACCTATTCATGGGTTAAAATTATTATTCATCAGTGGATAGAACTATATGACAAATATTTTTAAACTTAAGTTTACTACAGAAATGTTTTCAGGTTTTGATTTTAACCATTATTGAAAATATAATTTCTACAAATCACCAAATAGCATGTAGTTCTCTGTTCCTGTCTTGTGTCCCTGGATCCAAGTGTGAGGTAACAAAAACACTTCAGGACATCCCTTGCTTTACTCAAAAAGAAATTAAATTAAACCTCAGTTCACTTAGTTATAATAAAGATGTTTATACTCTAATAGACTGTATGTACATTTACATAAAACACATGGCTTATTTGTTTACAAATGCATGGTAGATACATCTAGCTCAGGGAACTCACTGTAATGACAGTAATAATGAAATAAAAAATTGGTCATGAAAATTGAAACACAGTCTCATGTCAAAATTGAAGTGTATTCCAGTGACCTTACTTGACTATTCAGTTTAAACACTTAAAAAATAAAAATATTTCCCCTAATTTATGACACTTTTGTTTTACTTGCAAAATACTAAACGCAAAATAAAACAATGTATAAATAAAAACAACAAAAAACAACATGTTTTATAAACATTTTTGGTATTACCAAGGTCAAAAGTGTTGTGATGTAGGCTGTATTCTCATATCTGTTCAACATTACTGCAAATTCCCTGCCAACTTTCGTTTAGATAGGTAAGCATGATGACAGTCAATTGCCAGCCAGATTCTATGAGACACCCTTAGCCATTGCCCACACAGAGAGAAATATTTCAATAACTACAGTACATGTTTTGGGATTTCAGTCTTTGAATTTTTAAAAACCCATGTCATACAGGAAAAAAAGATGTCATACATGTCATATTCATGGATCTTAAATGTAATACTCCTCTGCCACTCCAGGCATTCATTGAAGTTAGCACTATCAAACACTGACTTCAGAGCTTTACTCTATAAATATTAATAACACTGTTTTTGGCACCTGGTAAAATGGCCTACAGAATTTTATTAGGGTTCCTATGTTACAATTGATCCAACCCCATCTCTCTTCCATTTGTGTATCATCACACAACCAAAACTGCATGAACCCTGTGTGTCGTTTATATTTACATATTCATCAGAAAATACAATTCAAAATGACTATGCAATGAAAATGGAACAAGAATGAAAACATTTATGCATTATTTTGAAATTCCCACCCCATCCCACACTGGAAAAAAGTTCCCAGAAATATCAACAGAACATCTAAAAAGAACTGGTTCTGAAGCGTTTGACTTCACCACATTTTCAATAAGACACATTTCAACACATAAAATTAATTTCTCATCTTTTAACAAAAACTGATACAACATATTTCTAAACACAAAATAACAACAGTCTACATGTAAAAATATACCTTTTACATACACAATTTCAAAATAATGCTAAGTTTGCATACAATTTACAAATGTCTGTATCCTTGACAGCTGGTTAGCAGTGTGTGGAACAGATGGATACTGGGTCCCCTGGTCCTGTCCTGTGCCCTTGGACGATGCCGTACAGTCAATGTCATACTGGCATAGCAGAGCTTCTTAGTTCAATGTCTCTTGCCTACTTCTGTCAAGACTTGACAAAATAATTAATCCCTACAACAACTTTTGAAAATCCACCATAGTTATATACTGTATATTTTTATACATTTATATATATCAATTTTCTTAAAAATTCTTTTCCACTTTCAGTGCCTCATGTTGATTTTGTAGATTGAACCACAACAATACTCCTGTTGTATATCTTGCAGCATTGTGTGGTTTCTTTGTTAACATTTTGACAGCAAAACCAGAACAAAGAATAATATGAAAAACAAAAACGGAAAATCTGTTACACATACAACCACTCACATGTACTTGACTATAGAGGCTCACCGATAAGCCAATACTCATAAAAGGCTAACAAGCTATAATACAACATTCTATAACAGACGCGTCACTCACTGTCGACAGAGACTGCAACTGGAGAGGAAGAGAGCAACGGGACACTGTGGTATAATTTACTCAATCCAGAATTGTTCAATGTCACGCCTTCTAATTACATATAAGTATACAGTACATTAAATACAATTTATCCAAAAAATACTTTTTCCTTTTTACTTTTTTTAAATTCCAGGTCACAAAAAACCTGACTGCATAGACCTAATAACTAACAATTCCCTAAGCTTGCATCCTAAAAAGTTCTGTTAATGTCCTCCTTGCACTTTTAATGATATGAACTCTAAAAGGCACATTGGTAGAATTGTAGCATGTTAAAGTTGCATCTCTGGGTTTGGGGCGATTGGGACTGGGAGGAGCAGGATCAAAAAGGTGGGAATAAGGTGGCAGAACTTGGGGAGAAACTAAAAAGTGAATCGATGGACTACTAGCTTTCAGCTGGTATCACTCTGCATGCAGCACAGTCACTGGAGAAATATCTTGCGTCTTGGTGGTTAAGGTCTCACTGAGGTTCCCCATATCACAATACTAAACTAAACTAAAGCCCTCAATCTGATATCCCTGCAGCACATTTTATTTCTCTTTACAGCCTCTACACAGCCTCTAGTCGAGGAGTGACAATAACTACTGTTTACTCCCTGTATGGTAAAAAGGTCCATCTGCTCTACCCAATGTAACGGAATGGCTATGATTACACTAAAGTGATAATCAGGATGTTTGCTGGTTTAGAATTTAACTTGACTTTCTTCTTCAGTATGGAGCCACACCAGTCACCCAGAACCTCAAATAACCGTTACCCTCCTTTTACTGCTCAGAAGTACACTTTTACATTATTGCAGGTTTTACAATTTCTTGAAATTTCTAAATTACCATTTTTGATTATGTTCATCTCTCACCTCAAGGCCTACAGATTGGTATTGATAGTTACGCAACATCTTGCTCATTTATACGTTCAGGAGGAGTTCAGGCACAACTGCAAGTGTTCCACAGTGTGGAGAAAATCGCAGGCAGGCAGACTGCTCACATCAGCTCCTAATGATATGTTTGGAGAGTCATCCATCAAGTTGCACTTTCGTCTTTACATTTAAGACAGGGAATTGGCAAAAGAAAAAAATAATCTGAATTTCCTCAGCCATTGTCCATTGCTGATTCTTTCTACACATGACAGGGCAGGGGAAAATATGTTGGTTTGATTGGTTGATTGATTGGTGGGAACAGGGTAATATCAAAGGAGGTGGTCACTCGTCATTTTGACAAACTTCGGCAACTTGGACCTGAGGAGAAAAATATTGAGGTCAATGAGATGATAAGCACTCTCAATTCGCATATTCATTTTTTTATTTTAGGGCTGTGAATTGATTAAAAAAACTATTTAATCATACAGTTTTTGGTGATTAATCACGATTGCACCTAATATTAAAACTTGCAACCATTCACACATTGAATTCTCTGATTTGTAAAGTTAGTTTGAAGACAGACTCAAATTATACAACTTCATTGTTTAAATTGTCGATTTTGCCTCTGAAGTATTTAAATAGTTCTGTTATATTACTATTTATTTTTTAAATTCAGGGTGAGAGTTACAGAGTTGAGAAAAAATGACTAATGAAACATTGAGCAAATATAATACATATCAATTTATTGTGGGATACTTGCAGTAAAGTTGAAAAATGTTACAATACTTATGTAATGTTGTGCTCTTGGATTTTTTTTTTTGGGGGGGGGGGGCTCTGTAGAAAATTCTGGATTCCATTAGGATTTATGATTTTAAGACATGTCACGGACCATCTGTGTCATCCTCCCCTCAATGACATGAACATAACTGCTGCAAAGGTCCCAAGTATTTATCCTTGCTGCTGTATGCATCAGAATCTCTCCCTGGGATCTATAAAGTGAATCTTAATCTTATACTCATTTTTCCACATATTGTGCATATAGTTGGCTGTGGTTAAAATGAACATGTCCACCCTGTTAAAATGAAATATCCAATTCATTTATGAATTAAAGCACCTTTTTTGGAAGTTATGAGGTCACAAAGGCACCCTATACTGAGAATGACCCTGATATTTCGTCACATGGTATCAGTTATAGGCATCAACAAATTGTCACAAAGATGAGTATGAGTACATGAGTACTGTATCGGAGCCCATACTAGTATCAGTATCGATGCACCCCTAACAAGATCTATGAGATAAACTATCAATTTAGAATCTTGTAATAACTTCTGGTCTCTGGATGGTTCAGTTTGGAAAAAGTGCTGAAATTAAAAGCATACTTGATTTCATAAACAAATTAGCATTTTTGTTTTATATCTTTTCATTTAATCTTTGATTCAAATGTATTCCAATTCCTTGGCCTAACATTAAATTTTAAAATAGCACATACCTGTTGTATCCAGGACTCTGGTTTTTTTTCATACATACAGTGCAAAAGATTTAGGCGGCCAAAGAAAATGTTTAAGGCTATTTATCTGGGTAGCAAATCGATATTTGCTCAGAATTTAACACAATGTAACATTAGAACATACGCAAATTAACATTAAGATAAAAACGAATATCTTCTGTTAACTGCTATCTTGTTGGACAGGTTGATGAACACTGTTTTTCTTCCCAAACCTCTCTCTAGAGGAACCTTAGATATTCCAAGTATTTGATACATTTTTCCACCAGCTCAATTAATTAATTTGCTTAATTTGTTAAATGCCTCAATAAGGTATCGATTGACTAAACAAGTTGTGCAGTAAATATCATTTTCTTTGACTGGCTAAGATTTTTGCACAGTATCGTATATTGTATGGGTTTATGGAGTTATTACATTAACTGCCATCATCATGTTCTTCATGTTTCAGTTTTGCAATTAGAAGAAAATATACAGAATACATTTCCAGCTTTTGCATGGGAAGCAAAATACTATAAAATAGTATTCACACTTGCAAATGTGAATTGAAATCACTGGAAAATGCAATAAAGGGACATACGTATATTTAAATCCTCTTTACTGGTCATGGCAATTCATACATTTAAAACAGTCTATCAGTTTATAAGTGAAAATGTGCTGACCACTTGCGTGTTTCTTTTTACATTTGTCCCATGGGATTGGTGCCTTCTCCCATGCTGTGGTGTGCCCCCGCTAGGGAAAGTGGGGGTCCATCTGAAGACACCTTCTCTTCCTCCCTCCTCTTCAAGCAGGCTGCTTTAGGATTCAAGTTCCTCTCTGAAAAAGGTGCGTTATAGACATATTCAGTACATTGCAACTGGAGAAAAAGTTTGAAATGGAAAAGACTTATAAGAGATCTCCCTGCTCCAATCACTGCTAATCAAAAGTCAAAAATACAGACATATATGTAATCTTTTATATACACAATGTATTTCCTTTCTCTGTAAAATATAAACAAACAAACAAAAAAATCTACATTGGAATTTAAGCCCCACCACCCAGTGGAGAATGAAAATACTGCTACAACTGACCACACCTGCAACCGTTCTTGGAATTTCTTGCAATTAAAACAAAGATAAGATGTGCAGGAAGTGAATACATACATATATTATAGTTACCACTGTGGAGTCCTCTCCTCATAGACTATTTACATTTGCATTTAATAGATGCTTTTATCCAGATCAACATACAGTTGAGAAAGGAGGGACAGCCAGTCTCTGGAACAATTGGCAGTAAGGGCATTGCTCAAGGGCCAAATGGTCCAATGATCATAAGTCTCTGCTGAGCCACACCGGCCCAAATCAGAGATGAATGCTGGGCAGAGCAGTTCGAGATCAGGGGACTGGCACTGACCACGGACTTGCTGCTCCAGGCTGAGGATGACGGCCACGGCCTGGTGCAGGATCAGCAGCTTGGTCTGCGGCTTGTCGCTCTTCAGGTGCAGCTGTACCATGCGGCCAAGCTCTTTGAAGGCCTCGTTGATGTCACGCACACGCAGGCGTTCTCGCGCGTTGTTGGCCATCCTGCGCTCCCTCTCCCTCTCTATCTTCTGCTCTGGAGAAAGGTCCTCGTCGTCGTTATTACTACAGGATTGGATTATAGGAATGGGCAAATGCATGCGACCAATCAATTAGGTCCATTGTTCATAAGCTTGATAGACAGTTTCTACAGTCAGTTTAATAACATTGATAAAAATATTGTACAGTACAGTATGACATGGAAACTTCAGTTTATATATATAACTTGCAAATTATATTACATACTATAACTTGCTTAGCCTTTTTCTTTTCATTCACTTCAATAGTTAGTTGTACAATTGTATATTGTTAAATTTTGGCATTTATTTATTACAGGTATATCATCGCTGTCCAATAAAAATCATGCATCTCCCAATATCCATTATTTCAGTAGCATCAAACCAAGTGCTCCCCTTTTCTCCCTAAGTAGCACCAATAAATCACAGGACTGCATTACGCCTCATTACAGGAAAAGGGGGCAGAATAATAGTTGTTACAATAAAGAGCAGACAAGGTTTAAGATTTTGTTTAGCATTTGGAAGTGAGTCCAAATTGTGTGCCTCCATTTTGTTCTGTAAAGTCCCATTTCAGTAATGATCATTTTGTTATTGCCACACCGATGTAGAAATTTTGATCCAAATACATGGGACCCAAGTGTGAAGCAAACGTATCCAAAACACTCAATGATGTTCTTCCAAACAAGGTATGGGAGATTATAATTAATGCTTCATAAACTGCAACGTATGTTTGTTCTCATCTGATGCGGATTAACTGATTTTTTTGTTTTAACAATGTTCACGTAATTAAATAAAATCAAGCTAATTTCACTTACCTGGATCTTGATCTATCAAGCGATTTGAGGTCCTTACTGTCACCGTCCTCTTTCTTCCCCTCCAGAGATTTAGTGTCCTGCAGGTTCTCGTCTCCCTCATCCTCGGACTTGATTTCAGAGCTGACTGATGACGTGCTCTGTCCCTGAAGTCCACTAGAGAGAGCTAGTGAAACAAAAGACACCACTGAGGAGACTGCAGCATGCATGGCAGGTACTGTAAGGAACGGAACAGGAGTAAGGAAAAACACTCGCAGTCCATGAGAATATGCTTCTCTTCTGTTAGTGTATGGATATTGTGCCAAAACTTTAATCATATCATAAATAATGCAAGTATCCTTTATGACCCAACTTTACTGATAACTAGAAAATTATATTTTTAATTCTATATCATAAAGTTAATAAAGAAATAATGAGCAGTACTACAGGAGCTGCTTATTTCCTGTATTCTGGATTAGTGTCGTCACGATACCAAAATCATGACTTCGATATGATACCTGCCTAAGATATTTCGTATATTGTACATCGAAACGATACTACACCAAGAAAATAAAACATTGAGAAAATTAATGTAGAAATTGATGATGGAACATAGAACTTAAAATGATCTGTTTTTTTTTTAATTAAATCACTTATTTTGTCAGTATCAGTCAAATCAAATAAATTATAGCCTATTTTATCACAGGTGCAGAGTGACACTGAACCTGTTTTAACAAAACAACAGCTATTCAGTTGCAGCTGCTGAGCTGTACAGTCATTGATCATGTTTTAATACATTTATAATACTGATAATTGGATTATGGTGAACAATTAGATCAAGGTCATGGTGTTATTAAAGCTTATATGTTATCCAATATTGCCCCCTATACTTGAGTTTATGTGATTTATTTTCTATATCTTTAAATTGGCAGGATATCACCATCTTGGCAGAGGTCCACACTCTACTGAGCGCATTTTCTAGTAATATAGAATATTTGCACAAATGAATTGCATGCCATGGTTACCTCTCCTGTAATGGTCTGGCGTTCGTGAAAGAATTGTTTAGAAGGAAATGAGTTCCTTACAGGAATGTTCTTTTAATTCTTCTGCCTGTCCTCAGAAATATGATGTGAATGCTGCTTTCCTCCTCGACTATGGCCAGTGAGAGCCAGTGAGGCAATGTAAGAGCACGCTGTAAGCGGGCATATGATTGGCTGGAATCTAAACCTGGGATTGAGCGTATATGCCTACAGTGAGCAAACAGCCGAGTCAGTGAGTGAGTCGATGAATAAGCGTGTTTCACCACTTCATTGGGTCTCTCGTTCAGAACACTGGTGAGCGAGTTTGTGAACGAGAGGCTCAGATAGGCTGCTGAACCAGAGAGCCATACCTCGGCTATGACTGAAATACACCATCTACTGGTGTAGTATATAGCTTACATGTGCAGTGACTTCCTGCATGATGCAGTTGGATTTTAGAGATGCATCTTCACGATTTAAAATGATTTTAACCAAGGTTTGTTAGTGCTTGGACTCTGAATATGTGATGAGCTGTTTGTAACAAATATGAGTAGCTGAGGTACAATGTTGAGAGATATAGACTATAATTCAGCTGTAGGCATGAGTAAATGTTGAATGAGCTGTGGATAGCCCTCCGCTCAGGTCATTAAAGGTAAGCTCACTGCGTCTACATTCACACATTCTGTGTACCAATGGTCACGCCCTATTGCTAACATTCTGATACCATTCTATTTATTTCAAATCAGAAATTGCAAAATAATTATAGAGCTTGTTTTGTACATGGAAAAATGCTTTCTGTTGTATAAACAAAAACATCCAGAAATTTGAGAATGTATTAAAGAGTAAATATCACACACAAACACACACACACACCCATGTTCGTAATTATATCTTTGTGGGGACTCACCATTCATTTCTATGGGGAAAACTCTAATCGCTACCCAGCCCTAATCTTAACCACAAGTAACCAAACAAAATATATGTGTTTTTAGTTTTTTGATTGCAGTCACCGATTTTTATAAAATTGAATATCCCCTTAAAGGGACTGAAAAAATGTTTCCCACAACATCAAAATAAGAGGTTTTTATCACATTGTGGGGAACATTTGGTGGTATACCTCGACCACAAAGACACACACACACAGACGCACACTATGTGTGTGTTATGTATATATTGTGGGATTAGGGTTTTTCCCTTAGAAATGAATGGATGGGCCCCAAAAGGATATGAATGCAAATCTGTGTGTGTGTGTGTGTGTGTGTGTGTTGACTAAATAATGAGCAATAATGAGCTATATCATATTGTGTAGAACCTTGAGAATAGGGATTGAAATCCAGGTCTTGTAGATACCTTGTTGATAGACACATGGCTCTGCAAAACATCATCAGCACCCTTGCCTTTTAGGCATGCCTTGTTAGACATTACATTCAGAAATAACTGGAAATTCACAAATTTAGATGCTCAGAATATCCTAATTGAATGTCTAAAGTTTATTTATTTATTTATAGTCAAAAGGTACTATAAATGAGAATCTATCATAAACTTTAAATTTGAATGAAATTTCCATTCACAATTTATTCAGGAGATATTGTACATGATACTCCAGAAAGTAAGGGTGCAAATAATATATAACAGCGTTACATGATATGTGTTTTAACTTTAGACAAAATTTTGAAAAGAAGAGCTTACTGAGTAGTGCCACCTCCTGGTTAATCAGCCTTATTGCAGCCCCCTTCTATGTTGGATTTAACAGGAGGTACTATGTTGTGCTAAGTTAATGAACAGACGCACTGAGTCATATTTGACATGCCAATCACAACCCTTTTATAAATATTACAGAACATCGATCTCATCCTGGTCAGCATCACGGTGTGGGGAACAGAGAAAAATGTAAGTTTATCACAGGGACATACATGCACTCACAATCATATTCTTCTAGCAATTTAGAGATGTCAGTTAGAGAAGAGGTGGCAGAACAAAGTGAGGTACCTAGAGGAAACATGTGACTTAGGCAGGGCAGGCAAACATCACACATACAGGGAAGGGCTGGAGTCTGAATCATGAAGCTTGGGGCAACAGTGTGAAGCAACTGTACAACCCAGCACTGCCCCCCTCCCTTTTGGCAGAAAAAAGTACAAGAATCTGTCTTATTAAGGTTTTTATTAACTACTAAGGCACCGGGCCTCAGACCTGAATGCACTGTTTTGATTTCTGATTTGACTGCCTGAGTTTATGCATTTGACATTGCTTTGTGTGGTATTAAACCTCCCCCCACATAATGCCGTAAAAAAGATCCCAGCACAGCCCCCAAGTCACATGGTTCTGTTTAGTGTCCCAGGAAAAAAGGATTCTCACAGGCTACAATTAGCCAACGAAGCTGAGAGGACCTTATTCGGAAAATATGCTGTATTTAGGGCAAAGTCTGTTTGTGTGATTGTTGAAAGGGTGTTTCACATGGAACACGACACGAAAAAATGACACACACTTGCGAAATATTCAGATGCAAATTTGACAGATCACAAACTTTCACCCAAAACACGATGTGAGATTTTCTAAACCGAAAGAAATTGTCTAGCGACAAACACTGGCAGCAGCGATGACAAGTTTATCTTGTTTCATTTGAGCAAAGGTGAAAAGAAAAAGGTAAAGAAACTGGATACATCTAATCCTTAAAAAACTTATACTTTACAATGACTGTTTCAGATGGTACTTCAAGACAAGTAAAATATTTATTAAAAACATTGTGGCAACATCAAATATTAGAGATTAAATAAATAAAGTAAGACAACAGTTTTCTGTTTATTTTTTCTTAACTGAATTTATGTTGAATTTTAATTGTATACAGATAGGTCTAAAAATCAAGCAAAGTTTAAAAATATTGATAAATAATCCATCCATCCATTTTCCAACCCGCTTATCCTACCGGGTCGCGGGGGGTCCGGAGCCTATCCCGGAAGCAATGGGCACGAGGCAGGGAACAACCCTGGATGGGGGGCCAGCCCTTGATAAATAATGTTTGTTTCTAATTTAATAGTTTAATACAGTAGAAAAGGTGTATTATAAAATCTTACAATGTAGGAAAAAAACTACAGAAAAACAAGCAACCAGGACAGCTGTAAACATTTTAATATGCCCCTTGTCATTATAGTAGGGATGTCCAGATCGATACTGAAATATCGATTATTTCAGTCTGAATGTTTTCATTTTGAGAATTGATCCTAATGCTACAATATCCTTTTTGTTATATTGTAATTTAAATGTTTACATTATTGTAAGGAGCAGGAGTAGGGCTGCCCATAAGTGGGGAGAAGGAGGAAATTGGCCAGATACTGTAGGAACAACTGATGTGCTGGAAATACAATAGTGGTTACCCATGGGCCTTTTAAACATGCTATTTCCAATAACCAACAGAATGCTATCAATATAAAAATATCTGTCATTTAGCTGTCATTTAAATTTAAATTCTACACATTAATAGGGACAATATATTAATAGGGACTATATTTAAACAATATAGTTTCTTGATGTAAATGTAACAATATTCTGAAAAATTGATTTCACTTCTTTTTGCACCATTTAGATTATTAAAAGGCTGGTGTTTCCAAACTGAGGTGCATTAACCATTTTACATCTTCCTAAGTTTTCACTAAACACACACACCCCATACCAGTTCACTTAAATAAAAAAGCATCCAGTAACACTTTACTTGAGGGGGCACAACTAATGTAGTTGTACATTCTTACTAATGTATCAATTAGCCAGAAAATAAGTGTTTGTTAAATTCTGATCCTATGTCAGTTTGTTATTAATCAGTCATAACTGTTTAAGTATTTCATGGAACTACTATATTTGTTCATGATTTGTACTTGAGATGTAACTGAGTAAGTTACTTGTGTCCCCTCAAGTAACGTGTTACACAGCATCCAAACAAACCTACTAGGAGTAGCAGTTATTTAAACAGAGGGAACAAATATTGTTCTGTATTTTTGTTCCTTCTGTTTTGAAGAACTGCTATTCCTAATAAGTTCGTACACTTCCAGCTAAGAACTGTATACTGTGTAGTGTACTCAATGTCTTCTTTTGCGTGTCAGCCTGTAAGTATTTATGACATATTTATGACTCCTTGTCTATACAATATAAGTTTTTCTATGATTTTCTTGGAGCATGTGCTCTTTATATTTTTTCAAAGCGCCATATATTTTTTAAAAATAAAATACCATATGTATTACTGTCTGTGTCATATTGGTTAATGTTCGAGTATTGTGTGTGTGTGTGTGTGTGTGTACACACACAGACACAGACACACACACACACACACAGACGTGTAATCATATCTTTTTGGGGATCGCATGTTAATGCTAACCATGACAACCTTAACCCCTACCCAGCCCTAACCATAACCTTAAGTAACCAAACAAAATACATGAGTTTTTGCATTTTTAGTTTTTCCACTGTAGTCACAGATTTTTACAAAATAGAGTTTTCCCATATGGGGTATTCATCACGTTGTGGGGACATTTGATCCCCACAAGGTACAGTATACCTGGACAACACACACACACACACATACATACATACATACATACATACATACATACATACATATATATATATATATCCCATTTTTTTTTCTCTCAGGTAATAGGGTTTAATTTATATGACAGTTTGGGATAGATAAAAGCCAGTATCAACCACCTCACATTGCAATTTGTGTGATGTCATCCACCTGGTTCTTGTTACTCTTGACAATGTAATTTGTCTGGAAGGAATGTAGTTCATTTGAATCTACCTATAGCCCTGCAGGCACCCAGTTGACAATAGATGTTACTGTAAAACGGTGAGTGGGACAGGAATCCAGTGTAATAAAGGCCATGTTATTGTTCTCTTTGCAGCAGATAATCAAACTGGTCTTGCTGTGCACGGTGAGCAACTGGGGAACCACGCAAGTTTTACAAATGCATTTTAAAACTTCATTTAACTATTTAGAGTGTCCATGATGTGTATTTTAAGAGCATTGTGTTTACTTAAATATACATACCAGCAGTGCTGTGGAGTAGCTAACTACAATTAGAGACACTACTAACTTAACTTTTTTTTTCAGTAGCTTATTAGCAGCACAGCTACTTTTAAAATGCTGTAGCTTTTCCAGTAACTAACAACTTTATTATTACAATTAGCAACGCAGCGTGGCAAAATGTGAAATCATAAAAAATACTACAGGTCATTGTCAACTTACGACCAATGCGACTCACGACTGATCGACTTTACGACCGTTCTGAGACCGCAGATATGTGGCCACAACTAGGGCTTAGCTACTTTTAATCAGATGTAGCTTGTGTCTTGAAAAGCTACCATCTAAAAATATCTTCAACACTGCACACCACATTCTACGTAAAATTTCATTATTGGGTACAATAGTACAATTCATTTCATTGCCATCATCAATCCCTATTTGCTGTATGATTGTACATTTGATAAATAAACTTGATTTAATACCTCATATACCTTCAGCAAAACGTCAAGAATTTGGGAACATTTCTGATCAATTTACAGTGCAACCATAAACAAGAACGCAGTATAAAATATTAATTTATATTTTATGCACTATTCTGTAACTGAGCCCTAGCATTTTTGTATTTACAACAAAAACACATATCACGAACTAATTAACAAAAACAACAGAAATCATAACAATGCCATCACTTTCTGGCCATTCCTCTATGGAACACTGTTTCTATTCATGTCTGTTTTTAGGATGTCGTGCTTGACTGGCTAGCTGCATATCACGCAAGCATTTTAATAGGCCTAGGGTCAGGATTCAGACTGGGCCATTCAAAAATATGGTATTTCTTTTGTTTGAGTTACTCTGTTGTCAATTTACTACTCTGTTTTGGATCATTGTCATGTTGCATGACCCAACTTCTTTTAAGTTTTAGATCACAGACAGATGCCCTGACATTATGCTGCAGAATTTCCTGATAGAACTTGGAATTCACTCTTTCCTCCATGACTGCACGTCATCTGGACCCAGTGGAGGCATATCAGTCCCATATTATACTCCATCCTCCACTGTGCTATGCAGCGTTGATATGCAGAGTCTTGTTGTCTCTAAAAATAATGCTGTGTACCAAACAAAAAGACCAAAATGAAATCTTTCCATAAACACTGTTCTAGTAGTACTGTGGAACATGCAGGTGATCTTTAGAAGATTTAACTCAGAGTTGGAGAACACTGTTTGTAACCTCCTGAAAAAAAAAACAACTATCGCTTGTTATTTTTCATACCCTATATTCATGAACAAGGACATGATCTAGTGCAAGTAATGCCCACATATCCTGAGCTCTCCCTCTGTTTCACATGTCATGCACTTCTCTGCAGGATGCAGGAAGAACAGTTATGGTGTTGAATGTATTCCATTTGGAATCTGCATGACTGATGGAGGCTCAAGTTTTTAACTCTTTCCAGTCTTAAGAGCTTCAACAACACTTCTAATGTGGTACCCTGAAATCCATGATCACACTATATTGCACATGAACACACCTGAATTGATCTAAACACTTGAATCTTATCACCCTCATTTCAGGGTATATGCCCTGGAGGTTCACATAGGGGTGGCTTCCCCCATTAAGCACCCACAAGGTTACACACCTTTGAGTTAAGTGTATTCTCCCCTCTTCAGCGTGGACATGCCCACCGCACTTACGGTCAATTTAAGAAATACAGCTGCATGTTTTTGGACAGTGAAAGGAATCCGGAAGATCCATCGAAAACTCTCTCTCTCTCTCTCTCTCTCTCTCTCTCTCTCTCTCTCTCTCTCTC
>JAODJW010000117.1:25911582-25928445 GCA_026777045.1 Hyperopisus bebe | reverse complement strand
TCAGTCTAATTCCCCAAGCGTGACCCCCCCGGTTGGCAAAAATTTACCGTGGAGAACCCCCCCCCCCCCCCAGCCTTGCAGACCGTGAGCATTGAAATACAATAATGTTTATACATTCACATAAAACCATGCAATTTAAATTTTCAACAATGCAACACTGGTGTGATTCATAACATAAGCATAACATAATTAATTAATATCTAATTGAGTGTTAAAATCTGTTCTATTAAATTGCATTGCTCATTAGTATATTAGTATAACAGCTCATATTTTAACAAAATTTCTTCCAGAGATGACAAATCTGTAGAACAAAGAACATAATTTGTTTTACATTTAATTTTTTTTAAGTTAATTACTTTAGACTAACGTTCATAATAGTAAAATCTTTTGTATGAAAAGATTACATCCTATTATTAAGTCTATTAAGTAATGACTAAAGATATACCGTTGTACAACCACCCTATAAATCAGGATAATTCTTGGTAAAATATACAATTCTAACATGCTAAAATATTTATAAAAATAAATAATTCACTACCAGATTAAGAGATATGGTATATATGAACAACATATCTGTTGATTTTATTGTGGAATGGGTATCGATAACAGCAGATCATACCTGGCATAAAGAAGGAGCTGGGAAAGGAGCCACTGGCTTTCGAGGACGGATAGACTGGCGAATCCCGGTTGTAGTCGGCAGTGGTCGCAGGTGGAGCATATACCTTAAACAACAGCAAGAACCAGCATTACATAAACTACACTAGTCGTATCATTACACCTGGTTTAGCTGAATAGAAAAAAAGTAGAGGCTCCAATTCATATACCAATCTGCCATGTTACTTGTTAAATTCAGCGTACCTCATTGCATGCCCAAAGGTCCAAGCAGTTCAATGCAAAATACCTCAGTAACTTATTACATAACAGCCACACAATGCCGAAATGTAAAATCTCGAATAAGCACATATAGTTCTAAATGTGTTGGCAGCTACTGATTTCCCGTTGCTACAGTAACAGCTGTATAATGTGGTTTCTGTACATTGGTGCACAAGCATTGAGGCTGTGCAGATTGTTGTGGTAGCAAAGAGGACTTGTGTTTCCCAAGACGTTTCAAAGGAAGAGCAATACAAACAGGGATCATTCAATATGCGAAAAGCATTATCCTCTAACTACAAATACACATTAGTAATCATTTCCCTTTTCGCCTTTACAATCCCACAATGGACGTAAAACAAACAACTTCCCTAAAAGTGAAAGTGACAGAATTTATCTGTAAAATAGATTTGGGGGAGGGGTGGCACTGTGCCTCACACTGGAACATCACACCTGCAGGCTTGTGTGGAGTCTGCACGTTCTCCCCCTGTCATGTGGCTAAACTCTAGGCACTCCAGTGTCTGTTTGCAGTCCGAAGCCATGCAGTTAGCTTAAGCGCAGTCTCTAAACTGCCCATAGTCTGTGAGTGTGCACTGGTGCCCTTTGCTGCCTGGAACAGACTCCGGCCCTTCAATGATCTTGACCAAAGATGTCCTATCTCCACGGTAACCTGTGCAGCTATCCTCATCTCCCATGTCCTATTTCAAAAAGGGACCTGAAATCAGCATAATCATAGTCACTGCAGTGGCTAAACAGCACCCCTGAAAAAATGTCCATACCAGTCATGTCCATTCCTGTGTGTGTGTGTGTATATATATACACAGTATATACACATACATATACACACACACAGTAAAATCCCGTTATAGTGGACTCGCTTACAACGGAATATCGTCTATAATGGACGAGGTCCGCTGGTCCCAGCCGTGCGCCTTTAAGAACATACAGAAAAAGTATCGGATATAGCGGACTCGCACTTAATGGAATTTCGCTTATAACGGACAAACAATTTGGTCCCCAGGGCCGCTTTTAACTGTAGTTTTGTTCGGCTATAACGGACATACTGGCTCCGCCTAAATACCAACCCGCTTATCCTACTGGGTCGCCAGGGGTCCAGAGCCTATCCCGGAAGCAACGGGCACGAGGCAGGGAACAACCCTGGATATATATATATATATATATATATATATATAAAAGCTTTGTGACCAAGGGCGTGGGTTTGGTTTGAATATTGGTAGGTACCAAATCAGCCCTGAACCTCCCGCCCCTGTAGACACACATCTCCATACCATCCATACCCAAATCTACGCCCTTGCTTATAATACCATCCCTAATGACTATATTGCCAGTTACTTCTCTGCACCTGCAACATGTGCAAGTGGCAGGGAATCACTACTAACTTCACTTACACATTCTGACTTCGAACTCTGTTGCAATAATAATGTGCATCTCAAAAGGGATATTATGGAAAGTGCTCAGTGCAATCAACAACAAATTTCTACAAAATCACTCCAAATACTTTCAATCATCTCCTTTCTCAGTCTCTTTTGTTAAACATGTACAACGTAACGTCTTGCACACCGGCCTGTTTCAGATTGAAATGCAAGAGATTTTGTTATGGTTCACGCTGGACTGTAATTCAGAGTATATTCTGTGAAGGCACAGCTGAGAAAGGGGTTGACCTTGTGATGAATTATGCAACTCGTAAAAGCGGGGCAACTTTCTTATACCCTCTGTAATGGAGAGGGACTGAGAGAGGGAGGGTCAGGGAGAAATATAAAAGGAAATCCCACCCACCCTCACCCTCAACTTTATTCTACGAAGCAGCAATTGGAGTAATGCATTCCATATGCAACCTTTCTTCCAGAACTTTCTCACAACACACATGCAGAATGCCTGAGGCTGGCATTGCCATTAAATGCTAATTGATTCCACATGAAGCACAGAAGTAAAGCAAGAACAAAAAGAAAGAAAGAAATAAAGAAAGAAAGAAAGAAAGGAAGGAAGAATACTGCTGAAACACACACACACAGTTCTGATCAACATTACTGGCACCCCTGAATTATACGTACACCATGTACAATATTTCCTGGAAAAATGTGTAGTGAAGCATTAGGTCTAACTGCACTCACATGTTTGATATAGAACAGCACAGGATAAAATGATAATTAAAAATACGAATGGGAGGGAAGAGTATGAATATGGAACATTGCTTTTGGAGAAGGCAAATCTGTTTGGAAAAAAAGAAACAGATTTTCATTGCTGTTATATTAGATTCACCTGTCATAAATTTTTCAGTGTGCACGGAACCTGAATTACCCAATGAATAATGGCTTCAATTTTTAAAAGGGCCACTTTTATTTCCTGTTCCTTATTCATAATGATAAAGACAAGAGAGCTGTCTGAGAGCATCAGAAATGTTATCACCAAAAATAAGACTTTTAAAGGGTACTAGGCCATCTCCAAAGATCATTGGCATCATTGTTCCAACAGTTTGAAAAGTTATTAAGAAGTTTAAGTTGGCTTAACAAGTAAAGCATTGTATGAACAATACAAAGTTACGGGCTCAAATCCCAGGAAGCACAAGCGTAACCTGTAACCCTTCCCTCTGGTGTGAGGTGCTTTGGATAGAAGTGTCAGATACGTGCAGTAATGTAAAAGAAAACTGATTAGAGAAGCCTCCAGGCAGTGGAGAAAATAACATCCACAGGATTTAAGCCTGATCTGGAGTGGTTTCAACCTGTCCCATATGCCAACACTAAACGAAGAATTGGTTTATGGGTGAAGACCAAGGAGAAGACTACTACTACTGAAAGGGAAAAAACATTAAAAGACATTACTGATACTTGCCAAAACCTACAAAGAAAAACCACAATCTTTCAGGAAAATGTCCTATGCACAGATTCTGCCAAAGTATAGCTTTTCGGCAAAGTAAACTAATGAGTTGTTTAAGGGCTTGTGAGGAAAAGAACACCCTATCGACATTTAAATATGGTGAAGGGTCAATAATATCGTGAGGCTGCTTTGCTGCCTCTGATATTCAAGGCCTTTAATATATTAAAGGAGTCATGAAATCAGAGGAATACTGAGGCATTTTAGAGCAAAATGTGCTGAGTGGCGTCAGAAAACGAAGTCTGGGTCAAAGATCATGGGTCCTCCGGGACAACAATTCAAAGAACACCTCTAAAAGGACAAAAGAGTGGTTTAAAGAGGACGCTGCACCATTTTAAACTGCTCAGCAATGAGTCCTGATCACAATCTGACCAAAAATCTTTGGAGAGAGTTGAAATTGCCATTGTGGAAAGGAGTTCTGGAAACATTCAAGAACTTGAGCAAATTACAGTTGAAGAGTTGCTGAAACTACTAGCAGGCAGGTGCAGGAAGCTTATGGACAGCAACAAACATTTGGAGGCTGTCATCGTTACTAAGGGTTGTGCAACCAAATATTACGGAAGGGTGTCTTAAATGCTGTTTAAGTCATAGTTTAATCTGTTATTTTTGTGAAATCACTACACTTAAGTTTAAAATGCGTGTTTTTGTTATATAACTTTGGACATACTATTAAAATATTCTGATTATTCAAAATTGGTACTAGTCTGGATATTGTACATAAAATTATGTCGCCCAGAATTGTTCATGGTAAAGACGAGTGTGCTTGTGACTGAGAGAGGAAGCTCAGCCCAGCGACAGGGATGGGGGCAGGTTATGGAGCAAACACCAGCGTCCCTCAAAGAATCAATGCCAGCCGTTTGTCCTTTTCCTGAGCAAAGGAAACCAGGCATACTGCAATTCTAATGCATATTCATCTTAAAAACATTCAAAAGGTGTTCTCTGAAATACTTAAAAATGTTTAAAAGGATCAAAAAAAGCCTGCAACCTTGTAGACTTTGTACTTTTCTTAACAGTAATTTTATAGCTTGAAAATATTCTGTTCAATTTTGAAACATAAACAGTACGAACAAAAGTAGCACATTATTTTGTTAGCTAGATTTGGGTGTTTTTTTCCCAAGTCATAACCGCAAATCGATCTTAATTAAAATAAATGTAATGATAAATAAAGTAAATACAAATGCAACAAAATATCAACAAAATGTAATATGTCAAATCTCTTGGTGACAGTGGTTTTTAGGTTTAAATATTAATTAATAAATGGGAGGCCAAACCAACATGATCAATTTGAAAACTTTAACTAGCTGTTTTACATAATAATAGTCCTTGTGTTTATCTTCATGTCTTTGTTTTGTATTAAACTTATCTTTAAAAACCTTCATTATCTTAAATAGGGCTCTTGCTTTCATATACTTCCTATAATCAGTAATTGCTTAAAATGCTTAAAATCACTCACATACATATATATGTAGCTCTGTGGACTAAATCACTGTGCCTGCGATCGGAAAGTCACTGGTTTGAGGACCCGCCTCGGTGGAACAGTCACACGTCCCCGGGCCCTTGAGCAAGACCCCCAGCTCCCTGGCGGCTACGAGCTGGCTAACCCTTTGCTGTGACACCGGCATACGTGTCTGCCTCTCTCATTTTCCCTAAAGGATTAATAAAGTATTACACTATCTCTATATATATATTCATTAGTGCATACCTCAGTGTCAATGGTAACTGGACTACTTAAATTAAGACAGGTTAAATTGATTGATATGATAAATAAAGACAGCGATTTCCGATCCATCAAAATATTCAATTCCACAGTGCCGATGCTGAAATAGTGCAGGAAGACACAGACGCATTTTTGCATTGGGCTGTACATTTGAAACTTGGCAAATGTACTGCACAATACATATTCATAAATATCAGCTATATAACTGACCTTGCGACAGCTCACCCACAACAGTATGCATGCAGAACCCGTCAAACGTTTGAGCATGCTTGGTTTTTTTCATGTCCTACGTTTCTTTTAAATGCTTTAAAATGACACTCCACAATACATAAAACAGCAAATAAAGAGCACCAAAGCTGTCTTCAATAAAAAAGTCTGTAATTCCTGTATTCTTCTAAAGAGCCACCATCCGCCTTGTTAAAGCTACATAAACACAAGTTATTCAGTTAACCAGCTTCAGCGGCAGTCAGCAAGTTTCACTCAAAGATTTTCCCAGCTCTTCTACAGCTTTACAGAGCAGTGTTGCTTTGCCTCTGAGTCTTTTGACTCTCGGCTTTGTCCTGTAAACTGAGGTCTGGAGATTGGGCAGGTCAGGTCAGGTGCTGAGTCTCCCGTCACTTTCCTTCTGCACTAAATAGCCCTTGCATGGTTCTGCAGTGCTTCAGCTTATCATCTTTCTGATAAACGGGGCACTGTGCAATCTGCACAACCCCGAGGCACTGAGATTCCTTTCATACATGCTACGACACCCACAATACCTGAGGTGAATTTGGTACTGGTCACCAATTTCGTCACCAAAAAAGTAAATGAAGAGCACGACACGGCATTCTCCATGCCTCAGAAAACTACACAAGCAGCACTCATGCATTCGCATTTTACAAATACACATGGGTTGGACAGAACTAGTTCAAAGTTTGTGTTACTAGTCTGTAAAACTGACATCCACATCTGTTACTGGACAAGTGCACACAGTTTAAATCATAGATAATTATGGTTTTAAGCAGGTGAATTCACGTTTTTTGGCTGGTATTTTATCCCTATACTCTGTATTCTTATTTTTTACTTTATGTTCTTTCAATGCCTTCATTTTACAGTAAATCCAGCATTACAATGAATTAATAATTGTCAACAAAACCTCCACCTGTATGTGAAGCTGTTTGAAAGCAATCTGCATTGAAATTGGGAATAAGAAAGCACAGTAAATCAAAAACTTAGACCTCCATGCAATCCAGCAACTCAAAAAAAAGAAAAATTGTTTCACTGCCATTCCCAAATAAGCTCAAGATTGTCTGCCAGTAGGATGTGATCAAATAATTTCTGTTCAGTACATTGTAGTTATTAATTGATTAACCGATCTTAAACTCCACAACAATTACTCGACCTGGCAAGTTAATTAATGTAACAGTTCTATAGCCAAGTATTGTTCATAAAAAAAATGAAATGTGTGTCCTGCACATAATTATGACATCAACTTTCTTTCGATCTAGCTAGAATGCCACCTTGTGGTTACACCTCTTTTTCAGCTACACATCAAATACGAAAAAACGAAAAGTCAAGGCACAGACAGAGAGGAAAGAATACATATGCTACTTCAAAAGTAAGTCACTAAACTACACATATGAATTTCATTTTATGCAACATAACAGTAACGTCTTCAGGGTCAGATAAACTCAGAAACTGCAAGAATTCCACAGTCACACATTTTAGATTTTGACTGCCAACTCAAACCATACAATACAAATTATTTAGCCAAGGCAATACTGCAATGCTCATACTTAAGGGAACAGTCCTATTCAAATACTTTAAAATTATGGCACTAGCTCTTATACATATCAAAACATTAAAATAGAGCAGAAGTAATATTTCTAATATTTTACAAAAGCAGTAATGCAGGGCGTTCTCCTGCCTTGTACCCTGTGCATTCTGGGATGGGATAAGCTCCAGGAAGAGCATTACTTCATACTGGGTAAATGATTGGAAAGTAAATGAATGGATGAATGGATGGATGGATGGATAGATGGATGGATGGTATGTAGAAGTCACAAATGGTGCCTTCCATTTTAAACTATATTTAATTTTTTGACAAGTGAAAAGACAAAAAAACATATGGCTGGATTTTAACACTCATTAAGTAAAAACCAGTTCTTCTGATGGCAGATGTGAGAGCCACACATTACCCTTTAAATTAACCATTTGTTTTTAAAATGTCCCTTACAGTAAAAAAGAAACTTTTTAGCATTCCCAAGTAAGGTAGTGGAAGCATATCAGCTGGATAGTACACTACTGAGCGCTCAAGACAGACTTCACAGCCGAAGCAACTCTTCAGTAATTAACCCCCTAACCCATTTTACAAACACACACACAAAAAAACTATGTATATTGAAAATGCAACACTAAATACTTGGGCACACAAAATTAATACTGCAAGTATTTTTCAATTGAAATTTTTCACTAAGCTTGCCTGAAGAAAAAAATTACTTTGAAATATTTTACATGTGTCGTCACCTGCTTTTTAATAACCGATATATATCCAGACTGGAAAAGTTTGTGGTGAATTCTGACGTGTGAAAATTGCGATCCTGACACACGCATATTTCATTTTCACTGTAGCAGTAGATTTAATCCAAATTAAGGCAGCAATCAAATTATTATTAATGTACTCTTCCAAGAAATTCTTATTAATAATTTTAATAAGCATAATAATGAATAAAATTCATTGCACATGCTTATTTATATGTGGATTACATTGTAGAGGATTGTACAGTAGATATATTGGCAATCTAACAAAATAAATGCAAGCTGGATTTTTTCCCCTATTCAACTTCAAATGAATTGGATAAAAAACAATTTGCAACTGAACCAGGAAAAGGGCATTATGCTCTCAAGTTGAAATACAATCATTAAAGCAGGGTCAGTCACTTTCGGGAGCAACCAGGGTTTAGGGCCTTGCTGAAGGGCCCAACAGTGATATCTCTCTGCTGACCACGGGACCTTCACAGGCACAGTGTCCCAACCCTCAGAGCCACACAACGCCCCACGGTGTGGCCAGGCTGACAACAAAAGGGCACACTGACACACTGCAGAGTGATGGCTTTAAAGGCAGGCTGACATTATATATTCAACACCAAGGCACACACTAAAGTAAGGGCTCATCTGCTATTTATGCAGAATGTGGTAAATCTACACTGTAGCACAGAGTCCAAAATCAAAAATGTGCCAAATCAATTTTAAAGGATTACTCAAAAAGACATAGGAAATCTGGAATGATTTAGCCACAACTCCTTTGGGGCTTAGGAAATCTAATCTTGTGAAAGAGGAAAACTGATAATATAGGGGCAGCATCTTCATAGCAAACCTGGAATTAAGCTGTGTATACATTTATTACACTTTGTTATGCAGAACATTTTATATGTATTCGACAGTCACAAGTCCTTCATGCAGGGCCCAGACCTATAATTTCCTGATAGCTCTGGAAAGTTCCATTCAGTAACCATCCTTCTAGCTATTGTTTGGAAGCACAGCTTGTTTACAAATCACACTTATTCGCTATTTAGCAACCAGCTACCAAATGGTATATAATGCTTATAGACTGTGAAAATTCAAGGTTAAGCCATACATACATACCATACTCTAATAGTATACATGCCATGTAATACATTCCATACTGTAATACTGCACTGATTTGGATGTATTTAATGCAGTGAATGTTAATTAAATTGAATTATGTATCTTATTCCTAAACAAGTGCATGTTACTGTGGTATCTAACCTTAAACTAAAAAAAAAAGAAAAAAAAAAAAAAACACTTCTGATCTAATTTAATAATTATCATATGGATCAAACTCCACCACAGACCATAAAATGAGGCCCATGCAATTTGGCACCGATTGCAATAAGATCAAAGACATGATTTATTGGATTTTTTTTTTGTATTTTCCACAATGTTGGTGTTTATGTAATGCTGCCTGAAGTGTTTATGCACTGGAGGCATCAGCATGGATAACACAAGCACTGATATTTAGCAGCCAGTTTTGTGGATGACAAACATGCACACAATAAGGGTGCCAGCTTTTATTTATTTATTTTTTACAAAGGATACCTTCTCAAATAGCAAAAATGTACAATACCAAAAAGAGATTTTTAAATACGTGGTAAATACTAAATATTAAATTCCACTGTGCTATGTAATCTAAATTTTGTTAATAACAGGATTTCACTATTCATAAATAAATCAATAAATGATGAACATTCCAAGAGAAAGTACCAGCTTTATTAAAAAGCTGTTTTGAGGTTGTTTCCCCATGAAAATAGATCCCTTCTCCCTTCTGAGTTTCTGCATGAAGAGGGGGCACAGAATACAAACAGCCATCTTTGTGTCTTTATGTAAAATCTGTTGCTAAATTATTATAAATTATTTCCAATACATGGGTGAAAATAAAAAACAATAAAAAGTACAATTATTTCTGTATAGGTTACTTTATTAAATCTGCATAGTTATTACTTTATATAATAATTGATAATTATGTCTCCATATATATTAATTATATATCAAGCAACCCAAAAATGATTCAAATTATCACTAATCACACATATACTAATTTGAGATGGTTACTGTAAATACTAGATAATTTGTTCAATAATACTATATTAAATAGTAATTCTGATGTGTCATATCAGCGTGAAGTATATTGTTCTTTATTCAAGAAAATTAATATTTACATAACCCTGATTAAATAAAATCTGTTAATATTTGTTAATATTAGCTATATTTCAAATTATTATGCATATAGTTTAAATTTAAGTAAATAGAAACTGTATGATCAATAAACAAGAATATAAGAAAATTCTAACAAGTTCAAATGGCTTAAATGTAAAAAAAAAAAAGATTCTTGAGAAACTCCTGCATTCAAATGTCAAGCAAAACTACCGTGACACATCTGAAAGACAAAGGTGACAGACACGTGTATCGCTGAACTTAAAAAGACTGTCTTCAGACAGTAAAAGAAATACAATTAAATCAGGAATTTAAGTTTCATTCATGGATTTATAAATTATCTGATGATTAATAAACCACCAAATGCTACATTAATGTATCCATGGAGTATTTAATTACACAATTATTTATCTATTTTATTATTCTAACAGGAAAGTTATACAAAGAAGGAGAGCAACAAAAATAATTATTATTAGTGGCATCAATTTAGTATAACAATAACTGATATTAAACAGTAATAATAACAATCATAATAATTATCAAATATCAGATAGGTCTGTTAATAATAAAACACATTATTTAATGTTACATAATTAATTTTATCCAAAAAATGCAACAATAAGTATAACAATTCATATACAGAAAGTACATGCTATTCTATTCGGCTCTGATCAAACTGGTGTTGCGGTTTATCATATTTTACAGCAAGTCAAATAATGCTTTTGGCTAAATAGACTTTGTGCAATTATTGGAAATACTACAATATGTTTTACAAATATATTAGTGTACAAGTCGTTTAGTACTAGTGTATCATTATACTAGTAGTATTTGGTAGAACCTAAGCAAAAATAAACCACATGTCTTATTATATATCTTAGTTTAATCAATAATAAACATTTTGGTCAACATGATTTAAAATCCCCTTGTTTTACACATTTGGCTCAAAACATGGTAATATGCATTAAGGTCGCTAATTAAAACTTCTTTGAATAACAATGTATAATCAACAGCAGCATTCACAAAATTATTATATAGAGGGACTTTTGTTTTCCATTCCCCTGTTTTGTTGATTCATTAACAAGAAACGATTCTCATTTCATTCAGACTAGAAGACAGGCTCTTTTATATTATCTGTTTACTGAACCAGGATAGCAGGAAGCTTCCTGTATTGGTCAACACCTCCAGGACCATCAAACTAAAAGAAAAGGAAAACTATTTTTAACAGGAGCCATATAAATGAATAAAAAGGCGACTCTAAACACTGGTACCCCGTTTGGGGACAGCGAATGCCGCCCTGTGTATTTTTAACTGCTAAACGTACAGCATAAACAATCTCAGCAAGATGCTTGGCACAGAATCAAACCCCACACAATGTGGCCGTCCAAGGCCTAACAATGCCCGCCGTATCATAAACAGAAATCTGATTATGTAGGTTGGCTACAAAGGGGCTTGTGTTTATTAAAAGGGGCACTTTAATGCAAAATTTTGTGAGGACCCCTTTTACCTTCATGTTGCCCTGGGAGAAGGCAATGCCGATATGAAATCTGTGGGCAATCTGAGGTTGGGCACGCTTCCGATTCTGATCTCTAAGTGAGACCGCGGGAATGTTTGACGGCAAAACGTCCCACTGTGCGACTACAAAAATAAGGTATAATAATAATAATTATAATAGTAAGAAGAAATAACTCAGCCCCATTCTAAAATCCAAATAAAATGACAAATCCTGATAATAAAGAGCTCAAAACCTGTGCTGTAAAACCTCAAATGAGCAAAAATGCAGCTAATTGCAATTAATTGATTATTTTAACAGGTTCTTCTGTGGAAAAAAACCTTATATTTCACACATTTATTTAACCTGAACGAAAGGCAGGTGATGTCACTAAGAAGGCCAGTTAATTCATATATATGTATGCATATTACACAGACCATTTTTCCTTTCAAATGAGTTCCTTTGTTCTTAAAGCAAATAAGAAGACTGCAAGGCAATAATATTTTTAAATTTCTTTAAACAAAAAAATAATAATTCAATCTAACCATGCTCAAATGAATTACATTCTTTCATCCTACACATACAATTTAAATTTAATTAAATAAATTCATTTGATCAACTTTTTACTTTGCTGAAGGTAATACCGGTCTGTTTTTCTTGTTCAAATTCAATAACGGAAGAGAAATACAGGAATGGGCCAATACTGAGGCAGTAAATATTCCCTGTTGACCAGAAGCACCTTCCATTGGATTGAAATAAAAGGAAAACAGTATTATCTGAGATGGAAAGACACGACGCCCTTAGATGAATATCTGTATAAACTGTGCTTTTGACCACTACAGAAATAAAAAACATTCACACCTGGCCAACGGACATGGTGTAACACGTAATAAAAAAACAGAGAATAAATAAAACACACAGCATGAGGTGACTTAAAAACATAACAACAACATTAATAATAACCCAAAAACAATGCCTACACCAACACTAAAAATCTTTAAAAGTCTTTCAGTATTAAACTAAGCTAAATCTAATCATTATTTTAACAAGAGGCGATGCATTTATTCTGCCGTTGTATTAAATTGACCTTATTCCTGCACCTTCCTGAATTTTTATTACGTCGGACAATCTGGATATAATGGGCCATCTATAAGAGTTCTAAACTGCAAATATAAAAATAGCAGAATTATCAAAGCGATGTTATACAGTCTAACAGTGAGTAGTTCTGCCTAGCATAGTTCTGAAATGTGCTTACAAAATATATATGAAAAATCCTATCACATCAATATTTAAGAAAACAGGGAAAAAAATAGCTTTTCATTGGGTGAAAGAGGTGGAGACAAATGTTCCAGCCACAACACAATAACCGTAAAATAAAAATGCTACTGTTAAATTCCAAATATTTTGCCTCCAAAAAAAAAACTATGAAATGACAGCTACAATAATCATAGAGTAATACAGTAACCTTACCGCTTTGCCGTTATAGTAGTACATCAAAGAGCTTCCACTCACACCTGGGATGGTGTATGCACAATACATGCTGCTTTTATTCTTTTTCCCCCTTTTCAGTAGCACTCTAACAACTTTTATTTCAAACTCACTCGTCCTTTTTTCACAACAATTCCTTCAGTTGCATTTTCCCATATGGCCAGGCCAAGCATGGTGAATATGCAAAGTAGGGAGAAACCATTTCTGACGTTGGAGTATGGGAGGGGAACTTGCTCTCCCCTCTCATGTTCTTGCACATTCTGTCGCTCTTCCTCCCTCCCTCCCTCTCTCCCTCTCTCTCTCTCTCCCTGCATTAACTTTCCATACTAAAAATGTAAGATGTTTAAGTACTGTGCTAGAATTGCTTCTTTGCAGATGACAAAATATTTTCCCCAGTTTAGGGATTTAAATATGAACACGTTTTCAGACTATTTACATTTCATTCTTTTTGTTTACTAATACGCTGCTTACATCACAAGCCACCTATATTTAAACCTACCTAATACGCCATCTTCTTTTTTGACTAAACTGCCCCGGGCTACTGTGTTGATTGACTGAACTGTGCATGCTGCCACAAACTGCGACAAGCAAGCACAAATGCAGCACTGCACAAAAATTCATCTGTGAAAAAATCTACGACAAGGGGACACAACAAAATCCCAAACACTGGTGTTCGGCTTGAGGGTAGAGAGCCAGTATAAGATCCATTATTGGGCTGAATACAGATTCAGTTAATAGACTCCCTCCACCCTCTTTTTTGGTTTAATTTGATTAAAAAGCGAGTGGCAGGAAGGGAATCGTATGATGCACATCTAATAACTCCACCATCTGTCTCTGGAGCTGGCGAGCTCCCAGCATTGTATGCAGCAGCCTGAGATTTAGACTTGCAGCAGAAAAGGGGTGAAAGAAACCTCTCTGACCTAGTGGAAAAATGGTAGAGAGAGTGGTTTCTATTTCTTGATCAAGAACTTCTGTTAATGATATATAAAAAAAAACGATGAAAGTATTCATTAAGCCAGTCCTTCGGTGGAGTGGATGTATGATACATGCATTTCCAAAGCAATGGGCATAGCAATGCAATGCTAGCAGACAACACTGCTGCTGGCAGATTTCATTCACATTTCAAAACCGCACCACTTTGCATTTCATTCACTAGGATTCATTTAAAAAAAGAAGAAAAACTATGGTACTTTCCAATTACAAAATATCTTTTATCGCAGTTGACTCCTAGTTAGTTGTATGTTGAGAAACAACCAAAAAATATACGCCAGTCATTTTAACCAGTAAAAATTAGCAAACAAAAGCTCATCATGAGAGAGACCGTCTACACTAATGGACATACGGATTGCATCATTACAAGTATCTATTTCATATATTTTATTTAAACATTGATTGATTAAATAATCCATTCAATATTTGGTCCTTCAAAATGCAAACAATGCCTGAATGATATTCCAAACAATTTTGTGTGCCTGAAATGGAAGAAAAGGAGTGGCGAGGGAGTCTGTGAACTTGGGATACTGCCGATTGCTGTTTTTTTTTATACTAGATTTATCAAGTGAAGTGTAAGCACTTGCCAAATTTTGAGCATCACAGAGAAAAGACAAACCTCTGGGAATAGATCCCAACTGGAACTAAATCATTTGCATATGTTGAAGCAAATGCTGCTTGACTGTACTGCTAGTCATAGACTAAAGTTTAATAATACAACACCTATTATACCAAGTGGCACTAGCACATAAACATTACCAAATGGCAATTGAACCACTTGCAGTATTCTGGGTACTTCTTGTTCTGTATTTACATTTTGTTTTTTGCTATGGTATTGGGGTGGTTTAGAATAATTTCTTCTTCCTATCCCTTTTGCAGTTTAATCCTTAGGTGCCATGACATTGTCATGAAAAACTTTGTATTGAATTGTAATGCAAGTTCAAGCTACATTGATGCAGATCTTTTCTCCAATAACATATTTGGAAGATTTACATTTCAATTTTAAAAGTAGAGCATGCTATTTCAATTTAAATATCAGAGAAATAATTACATAGCACAAGTCTATGACTGATCTTCTGGGTAAAGAAAGAAAATGCTAAATTTAAGTGATTAAACATTAATACAAATCTTCATACAGAAAATTTGAAAAAGTAAAAGTATCTGATGTTTGAAATCATCTCAATAAGCAATTTTTCACCGATTAAAAATTTAAATGCATAGTCATGTACTGTGGTATACAATATCTGGAAAAAGCGGAGTCAAAAGTATAAACATCTAAATAATAAATAAAGAGTTTCTGTCATATCTCCTTAAATACGTGATTCATCTAAAAGACGGTTGGATTATTTCTGTTACACAGTCTAATAACAGAGGAAAAGCAGTAAATTTCTTTCCATGACACGCTAACAGAAAATAGACATATTTTGCTTCACAAACGCAATATTCATAATAATGTTTGGAATGTAGAAAATATATCAGTATACAAAGTTTAACATATAGAGTTCAGTATACCTACATACACTTTAATTACACGTACATCAAATATTCAATAAAACTTGTGACTTTAAATATTATTCTGTGGGTAATATTTAGCCTTTATCCACACACATGCAGACAGACATACAAGCACAAAGATATACACAAAAGAGCTTAATAAAAATGAATGCATTTACAAATTAAATTTCATTTCATTGTCTGCACTGTATTCACTGGATCACATTCTTCACAATAAAACACAGAACAGACAAATAAGCTAAAATTTATGGTAACTGAGTCTAAAATGAACCAAAAACCTTAATTCTAACCTTAAAGATAACCAGTGCATAAACTATTAATTTGTATGTGCAGAGTAATTAATAAGTGCATGAAAGATTACTAACAGGACAGACGTCAGTGCTGAAAGAGGATAGCTTGGGAATCAGTGTTTAAAATCTTACGTTTGCTTGTATATGTCTAAGGGTATGTCCAATTGTATTCTTCAAATGGCATTCATCAACCAAAGCTGCAGATTCTGACAAACATTAAACACAGTAAGGAGGCAATTATGTATGCATGATTTAATCTGCACCTAATTAATATGCAAATGTATTCATATGTTAGTTACTAAATTAAAAATGCAAAACAGGCCTTATGGTGATTTTGTGATTTTTGCACAAACAGAACATTTAGAATTAAAAAGGGTGAAATAACAACTTTTTAAAGTCTTAATGCTACTTTAGTTTGACCTGTTGCATGGAGCTGCATGCACATGAATTACGATTTATTCTGTATTCTTTTAAAAGAATTTATGCATCTTAAATATGTAATTAAGATGAAGGAAACAACAGAAGCCAATCCAGAGGCAGCCGCATGCAGACGCATACTCCTAACAAACGGATTTTGAATTTAGAAACTACACTGACTTCAGGTGGATCAAATTAATGCCCCTTTAAGATGCTGTGCATGATCACATATAATCTCTGACGTTTAAGCCAAGAGGGGCTCCTTGCTTGTCTTCTTATTTCCAGCATTCATTGGTGGTGGTGTTTCTGTTGAAGCCCTGCATTTTGTTCCCACACTTCATGGAGGAAGATACTCTATGATACTATATGGAGGCTAAGCAGGTTAGCGAGTTGAGACAGAAAGCATACTGGTCAAGACCACAATTTATTCTGGCAGCACAGAATATGCAACACTCAAGCTCTCATCCAGAACTCCCCCACCC
>JAODJW010000117.1:25873332-25876064 GCA_026777045.1 Hyperopisus bebe | reverse complement strand
TTATATATATATATATATATATATATATATATATATATATATATATATATATATACACATACACACACACACACACACACACACACTTTTTTTTAACTCAAGAGCAATACAAAAATTAATTTTTAAAAAGCATTTATCCTCTAGTGGAATATTAATAGAGTTCTGCATGCACCAAAATTGTTTGTCTTTCAGGAATTTGCTCACACACAAATCCCCCAACCCTATTAGAAAAGGTTTAAAACATTGATTTGAAGAGGCTCTTATTGGCAGAAAAGCGGACTTTAATACACAGAGGCGAGACGCGGAGCCCCCCCCCAGCTCCCGCCCACCCTCATTTAAAATGCCCCTTGGATTAAGACAGAAAGTTGGCAGAGGAGTAAATGCCACAGCGGTAAACGCATCGTTACTCCTAACGACTCTTCAAAGATGCTTGTTATTAAAAGTAGCAGCTCTGGAGACAGGCCAATCAGCTCAGGTCTTAGGGAGGCCCAGCGACATCTTTCTTACTGCCAGCTGAGCAAGGTAAGGGGGCTCGAGATCAAGGAAAGCGAGAGACGCCGGGGCAAAACAAGCCTCGGCAAATGTAAACACGTTACAAAAGTAAATACCGCAATGGCCTTAACTGAGCTCAAGCAATATTTTCCCCTATGTCACTTCAATTTTGTAAGACGCTAGGAAAGCAAGCAATCCAAAGCTCTTCCTCTAATGCACATCCCCTATTTATTTCTCCTCAGTGGCAGTGTCTGTCCTTTTCAAACTAAGGCACAATAAAGGTTGGAATTTAGGCCAAAACGAATATTGCAATCCTTTTTCCTATTGTTAATTATACCAATTTATCTCCTTCCTGTGAGACACACTGGATCTGCAACAAAGGAGCCTGCCTGCCTGCCATGCTGCAATGAGGGCAGCAGAGCCTTGGCAATGCCCAGGGGGCACCTCAGTCTTCTGCCAAAACCATATAGGGAGAATGTGTTCCAGCATCATACCAAAGACAACTACATTTCTGTCTCACAATAACTTGCTTCGATGTCCACAACACTGCCTTTTAAACCAGCGTGAGCTGACAATGGCAAACACTTCTTTACATAAAAATGCACGTGGCAAAGTGTGCAGATATAACGAAATATAGGTAGAATTAGACCGTTCAAGATGCTGCAGTAATGAAAAATCTCACTCATAAATACATCATCCTTCATTACTTCACGAGGAAGCCAAATAAAACATGACTGCAGCATGGCATACTTCATTCAGTCAAGGTTCCTAGATTTTATTACATTATTATTAATGTATTTTGTATTTCATTCTATATTTCATTAGAGGTGAAATTTTTCCGTCTTAACCTTTCTTCTTGCAATGCCGTTGGGCCACTGCAATGCTAAACACGACTACGCACAACAATGAATCAAAGTACAATGCAAGCACGCTGTCTCGATTGTTTCTCCCAGTTCAGGCAAACCCCCTGCATACAGTAAGGCCAATAAGGCATACATGCTGTGAGCTTCTCTACATCTATTGAGTGCAACATCTGGGTTCCTCCAGTGTGGGACAACATGGATTAACAATGTGCTAGAACAAGTGGCCGGCTGGAGCAAACGTTAAAAACGTCCTCACTCCCACGAACATGGCCTCCGCATGCTGTTTGCAGAAAGAAATATCAATACTGCAGAGAGGAAGTGCATGGAAATAAAGAAGATCCCAGGTTTTTATGAAAGAAAGTATTATTTTCATTCCACCAAGGAATTAGCCATTTTTGCATATGTATCGACTTGAAAAAAAATAAACAAATGGACAAATAAACAAACAAATAAAAACTTTTTTCCTCTTCAAATGAATTTAAATGACTAAAACTTAATTATAATATTCAGTGAAAATGTCTTTAAAATATGATGTCATCACATAATGCAGTGCAGAGAAGACAATTTGGCCATATGGTTCGGGATATGATACAAATAATGCAAATGATGTAAGTGTATTACATTTACAAAATAGAATTTTATACTTTCACACTGTTGCATGGTAACTTATCTAAAATGGTGTTACTACTGAAACAACAATACTAAAAATAAAAATAATATAATGTTTAGTTATAATAATAGCAAACACACGTCAAAAAAAATGAAGGCTTAAATTATAGTGTTGTCCAAAAATTTGAATTTTTTTCTGTTTATAATGCAACCTAATGTAAGCACATTGTTAAATTAAATACTTTTAGGTTAAACTGAAATGGTTATAAAATAAAGCACGTTTCTGTAATCTCTTCTGTCAATGGATGAACCTTTTTTTTTTTTTACACGGCGGTCTCTATGCCCTTTTCACTTGCCAGCAGGGAGTTTGGATATTTTTGTTTCATTTGTCTCATTCTCAGCCATTTTTAAGCATTTCAGGGACCCATTCATGACATGAGCAAGGGAGAATACCGTCACATGTCGACTGTGATGTGCCATTAACTTCACACAAGATGGTGCAAGTACACTGAAGCTTTCTTTTTCAATCCTGTATTTCACTGTACTCTATTTTTGTTTTAGTCTGACAGCATTATGAGCACTTTAGCAAGCACAAGGTAATGTGTATATGTTGCTGGTACGCCTCCTCTGGACTCATGAGCCAAACATACTTTAAAGCCCTCATTGGCTGGAGGTGAGCAGGCGATTAATGACACATGGAGCAATGGCGGCTTGCAGCTGCTGTGGGGTATGAAGCCCCAATTCAAATGGGAATGAAACCATGCCATA
>JAODJW010000117.1:25845832-25870832 GCA_026777045.1 Hyperopisus bebe | reverse complement strand
AGCTGTAATTTTTTCAGTCATATGTGCAAGTTGTGGTATACAGCATAGGTTGTGAGTTGAGGACAGTCTGTGTAGCAAATGGCACGAGGCAGGAACCAACCTTGGACGCACATCAGTCCATCGCAGGTGCAAAGTCACTCTCACATATGGTTAATTTAGGCACTACAATTCACAAGAGCATGCAAACAACCTACACATAAAGTATGCAGTGACGTCACTACCACTGTGCCAGCCGCAATATTAGGTCTGCATGATCAGAGATATTAATACTGATGTTGCATGCCATGCGCACGCATTGTGACATCGGAACTGGGATAGTCAACTAGGTTTACAAAATAAGTTGCCCTAAAGCATTTTCACTCTGTCATAGGAAACAAAACTTAGTAGCCTCTGCGATTTCAATGATAGTTGCTTTTCAAAATTATCTTGTATATGTTTTGTCACAAAAAAATCAGAGTACAATCTACCGCCTCTGCTTTTGCATGAGCTCTCTCTGAGCCAATAATGATGACTTCCATCCTTGCTGTTGGACTCATTCACAGAGAGTGTGAGAAACAAAAATGAGCGAGGAGGAGAAAAACAAACAAGAACTGGTCACCAATAGACACTTGTCTGCTGTATGAAAATATTTTGGATATTTAACAATTACATTTTTAATCACACACATAATAGCATAAATCACATGTACACGTAATCACGGGTACTTGACAGGCAGAGCAACACACTGTTTAATTCCAACCGCGTGATCAATCTAAAATGTTTAACTTATTTGGCAAATGGATGTAAAAACATAAGCCTGATAACAACTGAAAGTGCATTTATTAACATGAAAGAGCTTAATATCATAAGGCATATGCATTCAACAGGATGAAAGAAATTCTTCAGATTACGCTATTTTTATAACATGCACGTATTAAAAACGAAATAAAACTGTTAACATCAGCTTTTGTACTATTTGAATGTTTTGATTTCAATTTTGAATTCTGGTATTCTGTGGAACGTCATGACCTAAACTCTCACATCCTCACATCCTAATCAGGAAGGAATATTATAGGTCTCTATTAAAAACCTTTGCTCATAATATTCTCCCATTTTGTTATCAATATACTGCACGCATTAATGTGTTGAATGAAATAATGTGTCATGACTTTAAAATTAATGTCATGCTTTACCACAATAAATTAACCTTACTGTGGTGGCGGGGTTTGTGTGCCATATCAGTTTACATAATATGGTACATAATAACCATATAATATTAATTAATAACCATTATACATATATTGCTTAATCCTGTAAAAATGTTGCAAAATTATTGGTTTCACAACAAAAGTCCATTGACAAGCATTGTTTAACATATATGCACATATCTTCCACACAGACATTTCCTTTTTATATGATATTTATTTATGGATATTGATACTTTTTTCATTATTAAGTGTGATAATGTGTGGATATTTTTTTTCGGTTTTTGCTATTTTGCTATTAATTGCAGTCGTAGGACACTGGCTACTCAGGATACTAAGCAGAAATATATTTGGTGTTTTGTTACTTTAAACGTGTTACTACTTAAAAGCATCCAATGAGACTGTTTGTCAATGAATTTTTAAATTCAGAACAGCTATTTTAGAACTGTAATTTTGGCTTCAATTTATTACTAATCAAAATGAATGTTTTAATTAATTAAAACTACTGGTTGTTTTTAACATGATAAATATTTTTTTGTAAACAAAACGATTTTTGTTATAAAACCAATAAATTTGCAATATTTTTACTGAATTATGGAAGTTCCCCAAGACTATCTGTGAGCACTACATACCTGTATAGATGAGGAATCAGACTAAGGATGATTCATATACTCCTTATAGAGCACAACTACAAGGAATCAGAGACTCATAGTACTTTAGTTTGGTGTTTGTATTTTGGGTCAACCGGTTGAAGGAGAGGGTCGCCTCCCTTCGACTTTGAGTCAGAAGACTTTTGTCTGGGTTTATGCACCAAACACCAGATCACAGCGTCTGGCCTTTTTGGAGTCCATTGATGGGGTGCTTGAAGGCACCCCCTCTGGGACCCCACCGTTCTACTGGGGAACGTTAACAATAATGTGTCAAATTTACAAGGATCTGATTGGAAGGAATGGCCTGCCCGATCTTAACCGGAACAGTGCTTATTTATCGGACTTTTGTGCTAATCAGTTTATCTATAATGAACACTATGTTCAGGCATTAAAGTATTCATAAATGCAACTAGCAACGGAGCACCCTCAGCTGCAACTCGATGATCAATTTTATAATTGTATCATTGGGTCTGCATCCGAATGTCATGGACGTTCTGGTGGAGAGAGGAGCTGAACTGTCAACTGATCACCACCTGGCGGTGAGTTGGATCAGATGGCGGAGGGAAATGCCAGACACCCCTGGTACACCGAAACGTATAGTGAAGGTGTGCTGGCGGTGACTGGTACAGGTTCCTGTCAGAGAGATTTTCAGTCACACCTTGGGCAGAACTTCTCTTGCATTCTGAGGGAGGCTGGAGACACTGAGTCCAATTGGGTAATGTTCCATGCCTCCACAGCTGAGTTGGCTGTGCAGAACTGTGCCCCTAACATTGTTGGTGCCTACCACGATGGCAACCCACTGGTAAAGGGAGCCATCAAGCTGAAGAAGGGGGCCTTTTGAGGCTTGGTTAGCTTGTGGAATTCTGAAACCAGCTGGCAGCTATCAGCAGGCAAAGCATAATGCGGCTTCGGCAGTAGCGGAAACAAAACCTCAGGTGTGGCAGGAGTTCAGTGAGGCCATGGAAAGGGACTTTCAGTCAGTCTCAAAGAGATTCTGGAAGATAGACAACTCTGGGGGAGGGAGAGGTAGGGCTTTACCAATGCTGTTTACAGCAGGAATGGAGGGCAGTTGGGTGTGGGAAGGAGTTTCTTGAATCATACTGACACACCTTCCTAGAATTAGTCTCGAAGGACTCAGAGGAGAACATGCCCATCATTAGGGCTGAGATCACTGAGGGAGTCAAAAAAATTCTTCAGTAGCAAGGCCCCGAGGATGAACGAGATTCGTCCTGAATTCCTGGAGGCTCTTGATGTTGTTGGTCTGTCTTGGCTGACATACCTCTTCAACATTGCGTGGAGGTTAGGGACAGTGACTCTGGACTGGCAGACTGGGGGGGTGGTTTCCACTTTTTAGGAAAGGAGACCGGAGGATATGCTTCAGGAGCATGGGGTGCCAGGCCCGTGGCTATGACCAATTAGGTCCCAGTATAACCAAAGCTATGTTCCTATTTCCAGCAGTAAGTCAGACTCATTTCTGGTGGGTGCCAGGACTGCCCTTTGTAACCATTTCTGTTCATAACTTTTTCTAGGTGCAGCCAAGGGATGGAGGGCGTCCAGTGTGGTGACCTCAGAATTGCATCTCTGCTTTTTTGCAGATGATGTGGTCCTTTTGGCTTCATCAAGCTGTGACCTTTAGTGTGCACTGGGGTGATTTGCAGTCGAGTGTGAAGTAACCGGGATGAGAAGCAGCACGTCCAAATCTGAGGCCATGACTCTCAACTGGAAAACAGTGGATTGCCCTCTCCAAATTGGGGACCAGTTATTGCCTGAAGCGGAGGAGTTTAAGTACCTCTGGGTCTTGTTCAAAAATGAGGGATGAATGGAGCAAGAAAATGACAGGTGGATTGGTGGGGCGTCAGCAGTTATACAGACACTGTTTTAGAAAGGTAAAGCTGTCGATTTATTGGTCGATCTACATTCCGATTCTCACCTATGGTGACAAGTTCTGGGTAAAGACCAAAAGAATGAGATCTTGGATTCAAGCAATGGCAACGAGCTTCCTTCACAGAGTCTCTGGGCTTATTCTGAAAGGCAAGCCACAAAAGGGTGAGGAGCCTGGATATTCATGAGTAGTTCTAAATTAGAACTGCTGCTCCTTTGCATTGAAAGAAGCCAGCTGAGGTGATTCAGGCATCTTTTTAGGATACCTCCTGGACACCTCCTTAGGGAGGTGTTCTGCCAGGAAAGTCCAACTGGGAGGAGACCCAAGGGCAGACCCAGGATATGCTAGAGAGATTATATCTAGGTATCCTTGCCGAGGAGCTAAAGGAGAGAGAGGTCTGGGCATTTCCGCTCTGGCTGCCGCCCCTGTTACCCGGATAGCTGTTAATTAATATTCTATGGCTATTATGTACTGTAAGCTGGTGTAGCTAAGGGTTGGGACTAGCTTTTGTTTTACTGGTGATTATCTAGAGATACAGGTATGGAAGAAAGTAAAATAAGGTAAATAATTTAAGTCAAATTGATGACAAAGATCTAGGTTACTCCGAGAGGCTCAAGGGCACATAGTTAATAGTTATCTACAGATAACCTTTTATACTTGGGTAAGTTCGCTGATGACTTCTTTTAATATGCTGTTGCGTTGCAATTGTGTTGCTGTGATATTTAAGTTGTGACTGCATTTTATTTTAATGCAAAGTGTTCCCATGCAACCGAGGCCTTTGCTCTCTTTTAATTATGCTTGGTCTTCCTTCCCCGTACTGCCAGGTAATCGAGAAGGCATATTTAAAATTAAAAAAACAAACAAACGAGTAATTGAGTTTAATCACATAATCATGACAGCTCGAACACTGACATTCATGTTCTACTTTCACTCATTATGTAATATAATAAATGTAATGCAAACATGTCCATGTAGTTGATTTTAGGTAGGGGCACATCTAAAGGGGAGGTATGGGGTGACAGTCCACCCTGGAAATATGATGCACACATGCACGCACACACGCACACACAAAGAGCAATCCTCACATTAAAAATAAAACAAGTTAAACGAGTAATTAATGCCTATATGATCTTTTTTTTTTTATTTAGTTGTGCTACTATTTAGCTGTCCTACCCATTAGGGGTGGGTGATGATTTTTAAGTATTTGAGTAGTCATTGTTATATATATATAAAAAAGAAGTAATAATTAGAATCAAAACATTGTACATTGGAGGACCTCCTCAATAATCTTCCATGACCACATACACTGTAAGTAAATAATAATATATATCATGTTCAATGGTTTCTAAGCCAATTTTCAACGCTGTATTTATGATAGAAATCTCTGATTTCCCGTGCACCCCCAACCCAGTGCTTGAATCACCCCTAACACCAATAACTATAAGCCACACAAATGCCATTTGAAATAATTTAAACAAACTTTTTAAGATATGAGACAACTGCATTTTACAGCAACTTCAACCCAATTTCCCAATTTCATTCTCACAGTTTAACCTTGAAGAGTCAAACTTTAAGTCATTCAGCTCAGCTAATAAAATGCTACTAAAGCTTCACAATACATTAAAAATGACAAACATGGGTAAAATTATACAATAAAAATAGAAACAGTGAATCTTTCCTTTTACATTCTAAAACTAAAATATTCCGTAGATGTGAAAAAAGGCCAGAAATCCACTACTGTATTGGTGGAAGTGATATCACTTCAGATCCATTGTGAGGCAGATCCACTGACAGACCGGATGTCCCCAGTATGATCGGAAATACACAATGGTATTGGTGAAACTGTGGTAGCGACACATATCCATTGTTAAATCACGACTTCAGTGATGATGCCGCAAGACATCGAAGAAGGAAAGTGAAATGGTAAGTATAATTTGGTGTTAATTGTGTAAGTGTATTTAATTAATAGTTCTTCAAGAAGGATACAAACTTTTTGCTCGCTATTTTTAGAAGAGGAATGGTTTTTGTTTGCCATTGTTTGGCTGCTACGTAACACACTTTGTGCTTAGGTTATTACTGTTTTTGGTTAATAGGTTAACTCATTGTCACATGTTGATTGCTCTGATCTAGTGAATAGTGTTATCATACATGTACCACTTATACACATACATTGAATAGCTGACTGTTTTGCTGTATTTTGTATTCAATAAATTTTCCTCATTCAAAGGAGCACAAATGAATACTCAATTGCTTTTACAGTGTATTGTATTTCATTTTGAACAACATCGATTTGGAAAAGAAATGCTCTGTCTCAGTTATGAAAAATGTGCTACTTGTTACATTCCCCATTACAGTGTGCCCAGTAATGATGTTCAAACCAGCAACGTTAACACTAGCCCAGACACAAGTCGACATACATGTAAAAAAATTGAATTTCATTAGTTGGATTATGTAATTATATTGATATAATTTGATTTTCCTGAATTTTTCTAAACTCTGGTGAATGAAGAAGATAG
Organism: Hyperopisus bebe; assembly: GCA_026777045.1. Lineage (NCBI taxonomy): Eukaryota > Metazoa > Chordata > Actinopteri > Osteoglossiformes > Mormyridae > Hyperopisus > Hyperopisus bebe. The sequence goes on along the minus strand of JAODJW010000117.1, from coordinate 25,864,600 downwards.
GATGTTCTTATAACAGTGTTTATTTAATTAGCTATAACTAACATATATCATTAATTGGTACCTATTTGTGTTGAACCATGTTATGCAATGTGTGTATGATTTAATCTCTTGATGCAGAGCAACTGTATGCTTAGGAGGAATGCATCATATTCGAAATTTGCTTTGCATAAAAGTCTGTCAAATTAATGTTAATGCGTATATATTGAAAATGAATCCAGTTTCCTCAGAAGAATTCATAAAACATGGGTTCAACCATGATTGCACACTTGCAGGTTATTACTATATATACACAGTTTTACAGAAGAAGAGGTGGGGGTGGGATACTTCAGTGGACCTTCTTCCCACAAAAGCTAAAAAGCATTGTGTATGTTATATGTAAGCACATTCATACAGAATCACAAAAGGCGGAATGTAAAATGGTGGTGTGTTGTTTTTCATTGAGCAGGAGGATATTGACCAGAACATCCTTTTGAAAATGGGTGAGGAAGTAAGATCTTTTTGAAGTATATCTGTAACATTTGCACCACAGCAAAGAAGTTAAACATGGTAACGTTTCACTCCTTAGGGTCAGGGTCCTTAGCCTACGGGTCACCACCCTCCATGACATTTCCAAGGACATTTAGTCCAATAGTCTTCCCTGATTTTTCTGTACTATAGTTTTTTATGTTTATATTTTATCATTGTGTTTTTACAGTGCTGTGTAAATGATAAGAAATAAATGTTTGTTCATTTCCTTGTAATGCATGTACTTAATAATATTAAATAGGAGTAAAAGAAACACAGTTTCCTCAGTAACATATTTCAGAAACAGCTATTTTCCCAGCAAAGGTCTTTTATGCATTCAAGTCTCTGTCATGGTAAGTATATTATGGAAGTAAATCTGTGTCATCACAATTTTAATTTCATATGCCAATGGAATTCTAACATTGAACATTTATGCACTGGAAACATGCATCGGAAATTCGATGGTCCGAATTCACATGCAAGAATACAAGGTTAAAAATACAAAGACAACATTTCAAAATTGCTCCAATTTGATGATCTGAATTCACATGCAAAAAAACGAGGTTAAAAACACAAGTTAGACATCCGGGATACCAAGGCTAAGCAATCAAATCTAATCAGCCACAGTGTGTGACTGTTGATACATTATAAGTGGTACAAATAATAAATGCACATGAACACTATAATCACAACCGATCAACAGTAAACCAGTAATCCCAACAGCTCTAAGAATACTGTGTCAACAACATGGTACTAATAGTGATGAACAATATAGACACTGTTTATGTTAACCCTTTTCATTAAGATTTAGTATCGACTCAGAGAAAATTAAGTTAAGCAGACCGTATAAAGCAGTAGCATAACGTTCCATTAAGCAATCATGTAAAAATGATTTTTAAAAGTGCGCATTATCCCTAAAAAAGAGATTAAAAAAAAATCTGCGATATTGAATTAACAAAAAAGGCTACTAGGGCCAGAGCAGACTTCCGGTCTGTCAGTAGCTCTGTCTCACAGTAGATCTGCCTCACAGTGGATCTGCCTAACAGTAGATCTGGCTCACAGTAGATCTGCCTCACAGTGGATCTGGCTCACAGTGGATCTGGCTCACAGTGGATCTGTCTCACAGTAGATCTGGCTCACAGTGGATCTGCCTAACAGTGGATCTGCCTCACAGTAGATCTAGCTCACAGTGGATCTGCCTAACAGTAGATCTGCCTCACAGTGGATCTGGATCACAGTAGATCTGCCCCACAGTGGATCTGGCTCACAGTGGATCTGCCTCACAGTAGATCTGCCTCACAGTGGATCTGGCTCATAGTGGATCTGCCTCACAGTGGATCTGGCTCACAGTGGATCTGCAGCCAGACCATTCTCCAAGCTTTTAGCAAAGTTTACAATACACAGCACCAGGCTGTTGTGTTGTACTTTAAATTGCTTTAAAAGTACAGCCACACCATTAACATCTTTTTACTTTGTTTATGCACAATATTTTAAAAAAGATGACTCATGTGTATTACCAAAACAGTAGCATGTGATGTGCTCCGTTAACTCAACCAACCTTGCTGTGCATTTTTTGCGCATAGGAAGTCTATTCCACATGACCACATGACTGGTTGAAATTAGTTTGTTTCTGTGATATCATAGGCTGATGTGTGCTATCAAGCAATTTTGACAGTTTTTGAAGTTTCTCATTTTTGTAGTGTTTTGAATTTTATACAAGCCGATATATTGTTTATACCAGCCAGCTCTAGCTCATAGCAAATTCAAAATATATACAAAAAATATTTCATTCCTACAAAGTGTTCCATTAATTAAGCATATGAAAATACATCCTAAAAATGCTTGCAGAAGACAAGACAAAAAGCAGTGTTTAAGTGAATCCACAGGACTAAACTTGTTTACATGTTCATTACAGGGGTTCATTGCACCTGCTTGGCTGTTTCAGGTGACTCCTACACCATTACAAGACCATTACAACAGTTTCTGCACTCACTCGTCTTATAACCGTGATACTGCACAGTCACTAAAAACAACTACAGCACAATTCCACAACATTTACTACCATGACTCAATACACATTCCCTGCAATATAGTACATCCACCCACCCATTCATTTTCTATTCCCGCTTGACCTGTGAAGGGTGTCAGACGTCTGGAGCCTGTCCAGGGAGGTTTGAGTGTAAGGGAGGGTATAACCCAGGATGTGGTGCCAACCCATTGCCGGTACTATAGTCTATTACTTCAAAATATACTTTACTACACTGTGTAGCTGCTTCCCACTACAGGCAGGACACTACCCCACAATGAATGGAAATGGTAAATGAAATTATTTGTAAGACCAGGTAATTCCAAATAACTGAGCAGCCACAACCCTGATGCAAATGCAGAAATAGATGTTTGCTTGTATGAAAGAGGCATGGGCTAGTCCAGACCTTCTGGGACACCAGGAGAAGCGATGTAAATCCACTTAAAATGTCATCCCCAGCATACACATGTTGCCTCTGGATTAATCTCCCGGCTTCTGAGAGATGACACAAATCCGCCCGCTGATCTTATTATGATTATGATGCTCCTCAATATTCCTTTTCAGGATATTCTGTTTGTTTGTACAGTGTCCTTTTAAAAAATGTTTGCACTGTTTATTTTTGTCTGCACTGTGTACTGCCTTTGCAATTTACCTTTGTTTTGTACTATTTGTTTGTTGTTATTTATTTTGCTGTTTTGTGGCCAGAAATAACCCCCTTTGAGATCAATGAAGTTTTATCGTATCTCTTAAGTGTGTCACCAAAATCCAAAAAGTGCTATATCTGGGAAAATCTTTTCATCTTTTCCTTATTCCTCATTTCAGATCATACTTTCCAACAAGACACTATTTAATACATGGGTTAGTGAGACTATGGTTAGATTATGGCTGTGACTGCTCACTAAGAACTAGAATTTACAATTAAGAATTAATAAGGGATGCATAATACAGAATGAATGGCGTAGGTAAGGTGGACATTGTAAATGACTCACAAGAAGAATGTATGCCACCAGTTCAGTACTTGGACCAGCCTGACTTGCAGCAATTTGCACTTACGGCATTCCACAATTTGCACCCTTTTTGCACTTCCACTACCAAATTTTCACACATGTATCACAACAAAGTTTAGTCAGAACATGACCTTTCTTGAAAAGGGCCAATTTTGTATCAGCATTCCCCCTGAGTATATCCTCCCATTTACTTTAGAGACTGAAATTTAGAATTTAATTAAATAAACCAATCAATGTAATGGACACACAGACAGAATATCAAAACTCACCAAACTTGCAAAAATACATTAGTTACAATATCCTATACTATATAATAAAATATTTGTTTAGACTCCCCAAAGAAAATGATCCAAAATGGCTGCCCCTTTCATAAAACATAGCACACACTAGGCTACGTCAATAAACTCTGAATACCATGACATTTCGGTGAATTCCGTAATATACTGTAAAACAGTCTAAATGTATGTTGTTACAGTTAGCTTTATGACACAATAAGTTACCAGTGAATCTCCGTAATTTGATTATAGTTCATATCTTGATTTTCATAAACTGCAATCGTTTAAAATCAAATATACAGAATCACTCATTTGTATAATGATTTTCTATTTGATTCCTAAAATATTAGGTAACACTTTACATTAAGTGCACCTTCATAATGCATACATAATGCATTCATAGAACACTCATAAGCAGCATGCAAGTACACCTTAACATCCCTTAACAGCTTTAATATACATTAATAACAAACATTATATAACAACAAAAATTACAATTGTATAATCATGTAATGTTTGTTATTAATGTATATTATAGCTGTTAAAGTATGTTAGGATGTTAAGGTATACAAACATGATGTTTATGAATGTTTTATGAATACTTAATGAATACATTATGAAGGTGTACTGAACATTTTATGAATGCGATATAAAAGCATTATGAAGGTGCAGTTAATGTAAAGTGTTACCAAATATTACATATATATATTTAGTCAATCTTTAAAACAAATCAGAAGCTCTCACCATGAAAAAAATATTTAAATAAATTTGAGGCAGAGGTTGAGATACAGAAGTGGTGGAAGAAAAAATAAATTATATATGCACTGTATAGGCAAAGGTATTGGGAAACAAGCATCTAGGCATGAGGTCAGGTTTACAAATATTTGCAAAAAAATGCGTCACCCTGAAGAGTTTAGTGAATTCAAGGATGCCAGATACTCCATGGTCAACTGTAAGTGGTATTATTGCAAAGTGTAAGCATAAGGTTACAATAGAAACTTAGCCACAATGTGGCAGATCATGTAAAGTAGGAGAACTGGTCCTGACTGCAGAAATGTTGGTAACACTCTGTTGACTATAGAGTGCCAAACTTCCTCTGGCATTAACCCCAGCATAAAAACTGTGCGCTGGGAGCTTCATGGAACGAGTTTCCATGGCCGAGCAGCTGCATGCAAGCCTCACATCACCAAGCACAACGCGAAGCGTCAGATGGAGTGATGTAAAGCACACTGCCACTGGACTCTGGAGCAGAGGAAACATGTTCTGTGGAGTGACGAATCACGCTACTTTGTCTGGCAGTCTGATGGACGAGTCTGAGTTTGGTCAATGCCAGGACAACGTTACCTGTCTGACTGCATTGTGCCAACTGTAAAGTTTGGTGGAGGAGGGATAATGGTATGCGGTTGTTTTTCAGGGGTTGGGCTAGGCCCCTTAGTTCCAGTGAAGGGACCTCTTAATGCTTCAGCATACCAAGACATTTTGGACAATTCTATGCTTCCAGCTTTATGGGAACAGTTTGGAGAAAACCCTTTTCTGTTCCAGCTTGACTGTGCCCCAGTGCACAAAGCGAGATGCATAAAGATATGGTTGGGTGAGTTTTGTGTGGAAGAACTTGACTGGCCCACACAGAGCCCTGACCTCAACCCCATCAAACACCTTTGGGATGAACTAGAACGGCGACTGTGAGCCAGGCCTTCACGTCCAACATCAGTGTCTGACCTCACATATGTTCTACTGGATGAATGGGCAAAAATTCCCACAGTCACACTCCATAAACTTATGGAAATCTTTCCCAGAAGAGTGGCAGCTGTTATAGGTGCAAGGGGGGGAATTAACTGCATACTGATGTGTATGGATTTAGAATGGGATGCCATGGCCGTGTCTCCCAGTACTTTTGTCCATACAGTGTACAGTCAGTCGTGCTACAATGCATGATATCACACCGCAAATCTGTTGTAACACAACTGATGTATGAGTACCCAAATCCAACACAACACAACACAACACAGAATCGCATTTGTATTTGCACAATTTTCAGAGAAAAGCACTATATGAACTACAACCTGATATAGTCTTAGCGAGAAACACTACTCACGTGCAAAAACAGCTATCCAAATGAGCGATAGTGATGTCCAGTTCATGAACAAATCGTTCTTTTGAACCCATTCTTCTCAGTGAATCAGACAAATCAGATTCCACATCTAGAAGAATCAAACTTTTTGTACATCCACGAATCGCACAAGTCGAAGTCTTAGATTCTAAACATATAAAAATATTTGACAAGTTATGATATAACTGCAACCTTTTTAAATTCACTTATATTTGCTTTTCGCAGACTGACTGTAGCCACGTTGCCTTCAGTGCCCCTCTGCACACTGCGATCTGCTGCATTTCTGCTGTGTGCATGCCGGGCTGCATGGTAGCTGTGGCTCACTACTCCCGACTCTCGGCAATTGGCAGCTTAGCAAGTTTGGCAAATTCGGTTGAAGCAGTTACTAGGCAATTCCCCTCAAATTGATAAGACCCACAGATGATGTTAATAATATACATTTATTAACGTATAATTATTTCTTATTGAAAATGCATGTGATTACATTATTGGCCACTAGTATTAGTATTTTTATTATTCAATTCATTTTGTTTGGCATAAGTTACTAAGTTTTTTGTATTTTACTATGCGATTTTAGTGAGTACACACACACACACACACACACGGCTTTTGTTGGATGGCTTTAATTCCCAAACTTCTGCTCAAGGGCACCCCTGCCATTCCATGTACTTCTTAAATTTTGCCACCAGCTCTCATAAGAAATGAGGTATTGATTGCTATACTGGATGGAAACAGGACAAATGCTGCTTGCACATGGGATCCATACGGCTGCATTAAAGCATAATGATACAACATGATACAATCACAGAAGTGACTTATAATGAATTTTTATATATGAAATAGCATTATCCATGGAGTCATCATGTCTGCTGCACGCCATGTCAATCAAGTTTGAAAATGGGACCCTTTGAAACACACTGATGAAAATCCCGTTAATTAAATGCACTGTTAATGATTTTTTTTTTTTTACGAATCCACAAACAAAGCTTTGCCATACGATACTTGCTTTATTGTGACAGGTGTGAAAGGCCACACATAAGCTTTGTTTTGATGAAGAGAACATAGTCTTAAGATCAATATTACACTATGCACACTACTATGAAGTGAAAAGAACAGAAGACGGCAGCTGTACGATGGGCCGTCAATGAAACATCACACCTCTCACATGGCTGCATCTATTTACTTGGTGAATTTTGAAGAGACTCTGCAATCATGTGCACTGAGGCTTAACACTAAGACTACAGGTTCATAGCGGTGCTACTTGCTGGCTTTGCTTAGATCAGAAGGCATCCAGAAAGCCCCTCACCCAGCAACGTTAATACCGGTGTGCTAACCCTGATTCATACTTCACTATTCTGCACGCCGTTAAGGTCCAGCACATGGTCGGCATTCCACCAGACCAGCAGAGGGCAGATGAATTGCAAGAAACACAAAATACAAGCAGTGAGATGATACACTTTTATAAGCAGTTTTAGAGTTGTTACTAGGCTTGGATACTACAGGTAGCACTAGATTCTGCGGTATTTTGAAAACATGAAAGTTTCGCAACGAAACCCAATAAAACCCAATTTTATTATTTCATATAATATGAAAGAAAATTATATATCATTATATATTACTCATAAGGAGAACAACTGGAAACTACTACAGAAAAACATCCGTATTTTTTCTGTTATTTTAAATCCCACGGTCGTTGATTCTTGGCAATGTTTCGATAAGTTTTCATTTGACCTACTCATATCACACATGCCACAATCTTGCTGTTACAGGTAAAAGAAATTATTTAGGTGATTTGGTGACTGAATTGCCCTTAGGATTAAGGACGTAAATGGCCCGCGATACGCTGCCACACTGCCTGAGACATTACTTGCCTTGTGCCGAATATTTCCAGAAATACCTTTGCAGAGATACTTATTTACATAAGCAGCAGAAGTAAACTCCCAGTCTTTACAGAAATGCACCCTTGCTGTTCCGTATCTAGTATTTCATTGTGCTACTTCGTATGTTTGGGTATAGGCACTGATCAGCTGGTGTGTATTTTTTTGGCTTTTTTTGTTAATAAAAATTTAGTTACAAACATGAGCGGCAGAACCAAAAAAAAAAAAAAAACTGCCATTAGGCAGTAGGCTATGAGTTGTTAAGTTCCCATGAAAATGAATCAATAGGTGCCTGGACACTCTCTAAATGAATATGATGTTGAAAATCAGTACAGTTTATGATTGAAATCATGCTAAATTATTAAGATACTGCCAAAGCAAAGGCTTAAATTACAGTCAAATTATGATAATTTCAATAAATCTAACACCATCTTCTGTTACAATACTTTTTCAGCTTGCTGAGGACTTCCCTAACAACAGGGTATTGGGGGGGGGGGTACTTTTCTGATTACATACAAACAAATTTACAGACAAAATCCCTTATGACAACTAGTCATTTGGTTCTTGGATTTCTTTGTAATTAATTAATTTAAATCCCACTGATATTTGATCATTTTTAAGAACGATTACTTTACACAATATTTTTATGATAAACGTTACTATTTGTTTTATTGTAAACGTCAGCAAAACACTGATTTGAAGCATAAAACAGTTAATCCATCCATTTTTCATGCCTCCTCATTCAGTAAAGGGTCACGGTGAGTTTGGGGCTCATACCGCAGCACGCAAAACACAGGATACAAAGGCAGAAGGCACCCACATTAAGGCACCACGCCTCGCAGGGCAAATGCAAACACACACACACACACACACACACACACACAGTCACACGCTACAGGTGACTCACAAACACCAATTCATCAGCCTCATATTACTGCAGCACATGCCTGCAGCCCTGGGTACTCAGAGGAAGCATCTGCGACCACAGCAACCAAAGCGCAAACTCCAGACAGCTTCAGCCTAGGCTGAAACTCACAACCAAGGAGGCATAAAGCCACAGTCCACCCCCCCCCCCCCCCCCCAAAAAAAAAATCAATTTATCTTGATAAAACGCAAAATCACACGCAATATATAAAGAGAAATAAATGTGAAACAACTCAAATCATCAGTGAATCATCCACTTCCAACGTCCAGAAGCCCTCACAAGAGGAATTTCATAGAATTTTTTTTTGGAAAATGGTGACAACCAGGCAACATAGAGGCACTAAATGAGAATAACGAAGAGGAATTACCTGTTAGTCGGGAATTGACATAGGGAGGGGAGATAGTGTCAAGTGAGCTCTGGTCCCGGTTTGTCATGTGGGGGTACTGAGCTCCTTCCACATAATTCTGAAAGTGAGAAGCAGGGATGTAGACAAGCATAAATGCTGTGAATCAAGGTTACGGACAAATACTTATACACCAACCAAAACGAAAACCTCAATAACCTGTCTTTTAATGAGCCTTTATCTCTGACAACACAAGACTTTTGCCTCCCAAAATCCAGAGCATATCTTGCATGATTTTAAAATGTTTGAGTTGCTCAGAACTGCTCTTTTTCACTATGCATGTACAATTAATTTAGCTGTCCCTAATAGCCTGCATGCCGGAGATTGCTTGAATATAAAACTGGGATAGGTTACTCATACAGTATGAACATCATATGAAATAAACCAACACTATACTGAAATGGTCATACAATAGAACACCTAAATACTCAAGTACAATTTTTTAAAAATTACAATTTGATGAAGATAGCTTTTAAGTCCTATTCCCTATGGTTTTTGTATGTCGAAGCTTGCAGAATACGCATAAATATTATATAACAGTATTAAAAAAACAAAACAATCAATAAATAATTACATTACGTATCTTGGTTCTTAATATGGTCCTAAGAAAAGAAGGAAACAAGAATATTCAAAAAATATGAAGGATGCTCTAGATTTGGAGGGTTGCTGGGTCGAGTCCTAAGGTCAGCAGAGTGACTTCCCCATCGGGTTTCTGAGCAAGCCCGTAATCCTCAGGCATGGTCCATGTCAGGGACGTAATGCTCCAGGGACGGTCTGACCTGGCTTTCTCAAAATGTATGTCACGTTGGATTAAAAATTTCTGCTAAATAAATAAACACATTTCTTCTGAAATAAAACCAGCTACAGAATACAGACTGTCAGGCAAATAAATTTCAAACTTAAGTTAAATATACAGCATTAAACGTCAAACCAAAAGATACTCTGCTGTGTTGTAGAATAAGATAAACTTATAAAACAGAAGTAGGAGAAATTCCTTTACATGTCATTTCTGGAATATGAAACATTATTATGAAATGTAGAGCCATTCAATATACATTAATTGCATAATGAATAATTACAGCAGGTTCATAGCACCTGAAGTTCAAGCCTATAAGGTTCAATTATCTACAGCAAACCATGAAGTACAGTTGCTTTTATCATTACAACCACAAATTTTGCAACAGCATTTTTTATTCAAACTGAATTCATCACAAACAGCATGTTTTTGACTGGGCTGGATATTCTGATGCATATATTATTATATCCATGCATTCTATGAAAATGTTTAATATACAATAGTCTTAAACTTCTCAGGTTAACATTTGCTCTTTCACCACCTAACTCTACTTACTGACAAAATCAACACCAAGACAGGGAAGAAAGCAGATGAGGAAACCTACTTTCCAACTGTCAGGTTTTCCTAAAAGAATATTTTCCTCTCCTTAGGTGCTTTCCCACTGAAGGTTTGAAACCTGGTTCCTGGTTCCGAGGTCCTGAGGTGTTTCAACCAGAGATTTTTGCAGTTCCTGGCCACTTTTGTGTTTTGCTTTCCCACCGCACAACAGGAACTGTAACCTTTATGCTAAATAAGCCACGATGCAAACAGTTTGCAGGTTAAATATTCACACACAAATTCATTTTTACTGTTGTGATCTTAGATTTTATTGTAGTCTTGCTTCATTTTTTGTGGCATTGCTCTGCAGTGTGGCTGATCCCCAGCTCAGCCAAATGCAATGAGACCTAGAGATGAAGTTTATAGCTTCCCTTGCACGATTCAACTTTCCTCTGTATATCGTCCTTCAAATTAATGCTCAACAACACTTGTACATCATCATCTGTCCATTATGTGTGCTCTTACCTTTACTCCAAAATAAATTAGTTGCTCCACTAGTTCTAAATAGAAAACGAAAATTGAGAAGTATCTTGTCCCAGTATTTCTGCACAACTTAAACCATAGTGCTGGTGTTTATGGACAACCAATCAGCAACATATCACTGTAAGCCCCACCCCAGTAGTTCGTGGTCAAACGAACAGTACCTAGTTGGGAGTAGGGACTAAAATGAAAGGTTCCAGAACTGCTACTGAGGAACTACTGATTGGGCCAAGTTTCTGTGGTGGGAATAAGACAGAAGTCCCTGGTTCCAGAAAAAGTTTCCGGTTCCCCCCTCATACAGTTTATATTCCACTGTCAGATCTGTATGTGTATTTAAACAAATGCTAATGCTTTAGCTTATCATTTGGAAATAGGAACAGTTAATTTCCTTCTTTTTGGAACTAGCCAGCTGACCACTAATATACACACTGATCAGCCATAACACTAAAACGACCTGTCTAATATCATGTAGGTTCCTTTCGTGCCGCCAAAACAGCTCTGACCCGTCGAGGCATGGACTCCACAAGACCTCTGAAGGTGTCCTGTGGTATCTGGCACCAAGACGTTAGCAGCAGATCCTTTAAGTCCTGTAAGTTACGAGGTAGGGCCTCCATGGATCAGACTTGTTTGTCCAGCACATCCCACAGATGCTGGATCATATTCAGATCTGGGGAATTTGGAGGGCAAGTCAACACCTTGAACTCAATTTACATGTTCCTAAAATCAGTCCTGAACAATTTTTGCAGGATGGCAGAGCACATTATCCTGCTGAAGAAAAGCCACTGCCATAGCTGAATACCATTGCCATGATGGGGTATACTTGGTCTGTAAAATTGTTTAGGTAAGTGGTATGTGTCAGTAACATCCACATTAATGTCAGGACCCAAGGTTTCCCAGCAGAACATCACCCAGATCATCACACTCTGCAGGCTTGCCTTCTTGCCACAGTGCATCCTGGTGCCATCTCTTCCCCAGATAAATGAAATGCTTGCACCCGACCATCCACATGATGTAACAGGAAACGTGACTCATCAGACTAGGCCACCTTCTTCCATCACTCCATGGTCCAGTTCTGACGCTCACGTGGCTACTGTAGTCGCTTTCGGCTGTGGACAGGCGGCAGCTAGAGAACTCTAACTGGTCTGTGGTTCCGCAATCCCATACGCTGCAAGCTGCAATGTACTGTGTGTTCTGGCACCATTCAATCATAGCCAGCATTAACTTTTTCAATTTGTGCTGCAGTCCCTCTTCTGTGGAACTGGACCAGACGGGCTAGCCTTTGCTCCCCAGGCACATGAATGAGCTGTGGTTGCCCATGACTCCGTCGTCAGTTACCCGGTTGGCCTTTCTTGGACCACTATGGTCAAAGTCGCTCAGATCTTTATGCTTGCCCTTTTTTTCTTCTTCCAACGCATCAACTTTGAGAACCGATTGTTCACTTACCTAATATATAATGACACCATTATCAGGTGCCATTGTAACGCAGTAATCAATGTTATTCACTTCACCTGTCAGTGGTTTTAATGTTATGGCAGATCAGTGAATTTATATTTCTCCATCTAGAAAAAAATTTTGATTTGATGATTTGGTACATTCTTATCTTACCGCATTGCTTTTCCATAAATGCAGCTGATCATTTAAATGTTTATTGTGTAATAAATTGTAACTGAATGTATTTTATATAAGGTATTGCAATGTTAAGTCCATCTCTATGGCCAGTTCAGTTTTATTAATATACAGTGGTACCTTGGAACATGAACTTAATGCATTCCAGAAGGCTGGTCAAGTTGCGTTTTGGTCGAGCCCCAAGTCAATTTTCCCTGTAAGTTTATAATGTAAATGTTCTAGACCAAATGATCCCTATTTAAACTTATCTACCTACCTAACTGACAAAAACATGCATGAAAAAGCACACATACAAAATGGGATAAACACGAAACAAAAGACAATCCCATATTCTCGCATGAAAGTAGACACACGTGCACCACCTTCAACATATAATTTCATTTTTAAGTTCTACAGTCACTCTCACCATTTTTCTCTTTGGATTGCTGCTATCACTGCTCACTTTCTTAGGGGCCATGATTACTGTATCACTAAATTTACTGTATATAAAGCACAAAAAAATTCACACTGAACGCAGCTTTCACACGTCGAATTCGGCTGCAAGGTACGGCGAGACTGAGAGCGATTCATAGGCATCAGCATCCCAGTAGGCCTGTTTGCCTTTGTGTCAGCTCATCAGAGACGTGCCTCGATTCTACAAGTTTTGGCACGTCTGTTTTGTCGTGTTCCGAATTTTAGGTCAAGTCGTGGCTAGATTTTTCTGGACCAATCCATTCGAGGTCCGTATTTGATAGAGTTGAATGCATTTTGACCCATACAAGTTTTAGCAGGAATGGTCGAGTTCAAAGATTTAGGTCGAGGTACAAGTCGAAAAAAATGTGAGACCCGTTTGACGTCTAAGTTGGTTGAGTTAATTAAGTGGCGTTTGAGTTCCTCTGTAGTTATACATTCCATTGCCAATTTCTAAATGCAGAATATTTCAACCTACAGTAATAAGTTTCCTAAATCACAACAGGGCCAAGGACTGTCCGGCGCAACGATGCGCCTGCTTTCGCATGAAGTGAAAACTAGCCCTTACGCGTATTCTCCTGTGATCAGTGTGTTCACGGCCACCACGATTAACCCGAAAAAGAAGGTGCGGCCATGCAAGAAGTATAAATTATTCTTAAAGCAAGAAATCAGGGTCACGCCCTCAATAATTTTGGTAACAAGCAAAATGTGGAACATGGACTGTTTCATTTGCATTTTGAGCCTAACTGAAATCTGCAGAAACCATTCTGAAAACGAAAGCATGGCAATAGCCTACTATGCATTTATTTGGTCATTCTCACCAACATGAGATTTCCTGAAAATTAAATGTTACAGTGAAACACTATGTTTGAATTTTCTGCAGAGAAACTAATATTACCTTATTAGGTGTACTAAAATTATATAATTTGTAGCTCTGATTTACTGATCCTTCAACCCTTTTCCCTAAACAGGCACTACTGCCGTAAAATCAAAGAACAAAAAACAAGATTACACGTTTTTAAATATTTCAAATATATCATAGGTAACCCATAACAGACAATCAACTAGCATAATATGTACATTAATTTATTCAACTGTTTTGTATTGTCAGTTGTTTTACTCTGCAACTGATTAAGCACCCCAGAGGCAAAATCTCCATTACTAATGCAGGTTTGTCAGACTAATTTTAAAATTTAGAGAAAACTGATATGTTACAGTAATGAGCCTGTGACCCGTATTGTGTTTAAGAATAAATCCATGTAGCTGTCTTTTGTCCCCCACTTCATTCACAACAATTCTGTAAACAAGCAAATACGCCAAACCAAGAGATATGGTGCAAATGTTAATATTAATAGCATGGACTGAAAGTTCAGAATGCATTGGTCATAAAATAATAATGCATTCAACTGTACAGTCCGAACAAGTTTATACGCTACAGCAGGAGCTGCAATGTATTATTCCAAATCAATTGTTAGTCACTACCACTAAAAACCCACACATCTACCCTATTAAGTGTAGAATGGTTACCAATTAGATGATTGTCCTGATCAGGTAGTTCCATTGGGGACCCCAGACCCAGTGGAAGTAGTCTATGTATGAAGTGTATGTGTATGTACAAAACTATGGGATGAATTGGAATTCAAAACAGAGTGTTGCATGAAACATGTGATGTATTCAGTGTCATGACAAGGGCAGCTCTGTGTGTCCGACTCTCACAGGATTGCAAGGACCCACTGCTTCCGTTTTTACTCATTTAGCCTAATTGATTCACCGATCTTAGATATTTCTGCAAATGCATTTTGGATTGTAGCATTTATTTGTAATTGTATGATACATGTTAATTTTATTACGTTTAGCTTTCTGAAAACTGCAATATTGTGTTTGGCTATGTAGAGGCACAAACTACAACCCTGCACAGCACGAAGTGAAAAATACGCTTAAGTGCAGGAAAGTCAATGGCAGAATACGCTTAAGGGTCATTTATACATACATGTGAAACCCCCATAGTTCTGTTTCTTTACTCAAAGTGCGTATCTAGCCTAACTGCACTTAAACTCCAGACTTAAGTCAATGGGAGATTACGCTTAAGAGAAAAAAGCGCACAGCTGCACACTTTTTTGACTTAAGCACAAGGGAGAATGACACACTAGTTGTAACTCATACCAAATTTGTGAGAGACGCGACACCTTCAGAAAGGTAACAGGAAGTAGCCCCCTAAACTTCACTAAAAAGGTCACTTGTTACTGGTAGTATAGTAGTTCACTTTAAAAAGTTATCATGAAGGATATTAAGACAGCCACGGGAAATCAGCTTCTCCTCTCCATCCGTACATCCTGACCCAAACAGAAATTTGCTTATGATATGTGACTTCAGTCCCAACCACTGACCAGAAAAGCACCCTAATACAAGAGGCTACAACGACTTCTCTTCTGAGGGTTGTTACTCTTCAGGATTAGGTGAAGTTCAGCAATCTAGGACGTCACCAGAATCGATTTACTACTCCACTGCACGAAGTAGTGCTAGCTGAGGCAGTTTGGGCCCCTGAGGTGTACAGAATGGGATGTCCAGAAACAGTGAAATAGATACAGACTAACCTTCTTCAACCCCTTTCATAAAAAATGCAAAAAAGCACAATTTGATTGGCGGATAGGTGGATACTTTTTTTCCACATGTAAAAATGTCCATTTTGAATTTGTTTCATTTCTCATTTGAAAAGGACGGTTGCCTAAGCTCAGTGGCAATGCCTGTCTTTGCATGAGGCTATCAGTATGAATGACTCTCAGAAGCAAAAAGAGAGGCTCATTCTCATATTTGTACAATATTATTTGCATTTAGCTATAAATCTCCTCTCTGTCCCTTTTAAGAATGAGTTGAAGGTAAACACCATATGATTGAATGTATCTGGTTAGCAACAGTGACCAGTCAGTTTAGCCAAAATCTCCAGAAGTATTTTTTCCTCTAGAACAAATTAAGACTTTTTATTGTAATGTTCAGTTTTTTTTTTTTTTTTTTTTGGTTGTACAGTGTGCTGTGTGTATTAGGGGTGGGGTAGGGAAAATAGACTGAATTACAAATCATGATTCTTTATGTTTGCTGCATTTGTTAATTGCGTACAGTCCGACTTTATCAAGAATTAGTAAGCATGTGCAGAAACTTTTCCAGTACCATTTCAATTTAAATGTTTGGGCAAACTCTGGATTTTATAAAGTATATGGACACCCAGATAAAAGTGTGGGTACCTGCTTCAGTTAACAAGTCGGTGTAATTTTGATACAGTAGCGAAACAGAATTTGTTTGGAAACTGATTATTAAAACTACAAACAGAATATAGAAAAAGTTGTAAACCAACCACAAGGCATTGTGTCTGCTTACATGATTTCATAACAAAACCTAAGAGACTCATCAGCATGGTAAAAATGTGTAAAATGAATAAAAATTCCCAAAAAAACACTGCATCATAATCATAATGTACTAAATTCTATGTTCTCTACTAATGAGTATGATCACATGTCTGTGGTGATAAACACCCCAATAAACTTGTGTCAATAAACTGCAAGGGGAGACTAAGTTGCAGAGGCTGTTTCTGCCTGGCTCTGGGTCATACATCCACTTGGGTGATGTCATGTCAAATGAGTTAACATGTGGGATGTGTTTCCTAGCAACATATCCCAGCTTCAGTATAGCAGAGCCAACAGTCTTGGGTTTATCAACTGCTCTCTCTTTCAGTGATGGTGTATTTTAATGGGAAACCAAAATTTTCCCAAACTATTCATTTAAATGATGTGGGAGGGTCTTTGAGCTCTACAGCACTAGCCATAGCCAACTCACAGCCACAATTAGCATGTTTTCTTTGTTGAATTTAGGTTTTACCCATGTCTATATATTCATCTGCTTCATTGTGCGTACCGTACCTAAAATTCATGACGAACACGTGTACCCTTACAGCCCTTGTCTATATTTTCATTTTAAAAGATATTGAATCAGCAATTAAATATTGATATGATATCTATTTGAGTTATCTCTGCCAATTTCCACCCCTAGTGTTTTCTCATGCATGTTTAAAGTGTTCCAGGACAACCACACTGGGAAGTTCAGATTTATTTTAATGATGATTGTGCAGCACAAAATCTACTTTGCGGTTTTATTGTTTTCAATAATTCTAATATAATTCAAATATGACAGCTGCAGGAAAATTAAAGATATACAGACTCCGCACATATATTTGTGAGTGATTTATTACAGATGATTATAAGTAGTTTGAGATCTAAAATTTGGTTTGGCAATATGTGATTTTGTTTTCTCTTACACAACTCTGTGCCAATGAAAAACAGAACCAGCTTAACCCTACCTTAGAAGAACGGCTTCCATTTCCCCAAGACCCAGAGCTGCCTCTGTCTTCTAAATCTGGAAAGAGAAATACATAAAATGTGAGAAAAAAACATTACTGCACTCAACTGCTCCAAACGTGATTAGACCTGTAACATCCTGAAAGACATATATTTTACATATTACAGTATGTATCATCTTGGATTGCAAACAGTATCATTGAAAGCCATCTCTCTCCATCTTTCCAAAAACATATCCCTTAACCATACCTTTATGCATATGAATATCCACCAGATACAGAAAAGGTTGCCAAATTCTGTCACCCCATTTTTCTTCTTGCCTACTCGTATTCTTGGGGTATGTAGTACATGAGGTGGATCTTTAAAAACTAGACAGGAAACTGATGTAAACAACAGCATTACATCGCTCCTGTGGCAATGTTGTCATGGCACAAGGCATTGTGGGTTTTGCTTGTTACAGTCGCCATTTTTGAAGTAACCGTGCTTTGTTCACAATGGCCCCAGACAGCCCCATCACCTGCACTGCCCATGTAATCCGTACTCATCACACTCTCCAACCTGCAGGAATTTTACAAGTAATGGATGGATCAACTTGAAATGTGAAAGCCAATAAACGTGTTTTTACCTGAATGCTGATTCCTAGTTGTGTCATATAACTCTGAAACACCTATTAATTTATTGCATGCCAATTTGCAGAATCTTTCCCCACCAATTAGGTGGTTACCTGTACTTTTCGTGTATTAATGTGCACGTCTTAAATTGTCATTTAAATTATTTATATTTTTATGTTATATTTTTTATGCCTGGAGGGGCTGCGGACAGTTTACGTTTAACTGCTGCTTTTATCCAAAAAGAGTTAGAATAGAGGGAAAAGTTACAATATGTGTATGCTTCCTGGGATTTGAATACAAAAATGCACAATACTCATGATTAAATTCTGCCACAATATATTTCAACGACTGGCTAACGGACTGTTACGAACGTAATTTGCTAAATGAGGAGGTTAGTGATTAAAAAAAATCAATATAACATTTATTATGGAATATTCAGAACATTATCTTGCACCCCACAGTTTTAAAATCACTGACCTGTACAATGTTCCTGGAAAGTTGGCAAAACAAAAAGATCAACAGAGTAAGTGAAGATGGTGGCTGCAGGGTCTATTTTTGCTATAACCTGCCCTCTGTCTTGCAGTTCCAATTTTGGGTTGATTTGGGGTCTTTTGGGGGAAGATTTTCAAGAAAGATTTCCATTCATATAATATTTTGCAGGGGCGGCACGGTGGTGCAGTGGTTAGCACTGTTGCCTCACACCTCTGGGACCCGGGTTTGAGTCTCCGCCTGGGT
>JAODJW010000117.1:25825110-25845732 GCA_026777045.1 Hyperopisus bebe | reverse complement strand
TGGCCCCCTGTCCAGGGTTGTTCCCTGCCTCGTGCCCATTGCT
This sequence comes from Hyperopisus bebe, assembly GCA_026777045.1. Taxonomy (NCBI): domain Eukaryota; kingdom Metazoa; phylum Chordata; class Actinopteri; order Osteoglossiformes; family Mormyridae; genus Hyperopisus; species Hyperopisus bebe. The sequence continues at coordinate 25,845,689 of JAODJW010000117.1, read as the reverse complement.
TCCGGGATAGGCTCCGGACCCCCCGCGACCCAGTGGGATACGCGGATTGGATAATGGATGGATGGATAATATTTTGCCAAATAGTAAATGGATCCATCAAATATCAGAGTATAATAACAAATAGAGTGATCCTGTGTACAAGGATTAGCCTCTATTCTTTTCGATGTAACCAAGTGCTGTTGCTTTAATTTTGGTCTGATTTGTCTCAGAATTTGATCGCGTCCAGTGTTTCACCCTTTCAACATGTTTGAAAAAGATCCATGCAATACTTTTAGAGTTACTGTGTTCACAAGAAGTAGTTAACGCTGTCACCTCATCATACCTCAGGGACCTTGGTTCAAGTCCCCGCCAGGATCCCATGTGTGTGTGGAGTTCGCATGTTCGCCCCGTGTTGTTGTGGGGTTACCCCCCTAAAGTCCAAGAACATGCTGAGGTTGACTGGTGTTACCAAATTGCGAATAGGGATGTATATGTGTGTGTGTGTGTGGGGTGAGTGAATGGTGTATGAGTGTGCCCTGCAATGGGTTGGCACCCCACCCTGGTTTGCCCCTGCCTTGTGCCCGTAGCTCCCAAGATTCGGAACCCCAATGTGACCATGAATAGGATAATTGGTTTCAGAAAATGGATGGATGGATGAACTGTGCTCCTTTCCATTCATGAATTGCAATTTGAATTGAACTGGCCACACAATTCAAAGAAATTCAATGCAACCACGCAACAAGAATGTCATTTAACCTTGCAAAACATAAATGAGTAATCGATCTTGTTTCTAGATGGTACAGTCATGTGAAAATAATTAGTCTTTATTAAGAAATATCCACATCATCTTTCAAATTATATCTAAAGACAAAGGATGTATTTTGGATCACCTATGCAAAAACACTGACAAATTCACTTATTTAGACAAAAGAAATAACAAAGATGTCCATTTCTGCTGAGGAAAAAGTTGGGACTCCCTATGCCCTAACAACTAGTGTTGCCCCCTTTGGTTGAAATAACCTCAGACATTTCCTATAACTACATACAGTACCAGTCTCTCTGACTGGAAGAGAGTTTTCCACAGTCCTCAATGCAGGATTCTTTCATTTTTAAAAAATGCCCAACCACCTCCACCTCTTTGGAGGAGAACTTTATGTTTTAATTAGCTGAACAACAGATCGATACATTAAGTGAAGCCACTCCAAACCAGCCCACACCCGCCCACCCCCCATTATGACAACACAGTATATAGTTGGACAAGTAAGACGGACAAGACATGACGTTGCAACACCAAACAGATTGACGCAGACACACAAGACAGGACAGGAATCCTTTCAGCTATGTGATATTTGAGGGATCTCCTGCATGCACAGTCCGTTTCAAATCACCCCACAGCATCTCAATTGGATTAAGATCTGAGCTTAGACTTGGCCATTCCAGAATTACATTACTGTTATGTTGCATCGTCCACCTCCGCTTCAATTTTTGGACATATGGTCTCACCCTTTGATACAATGAAGAATTCATATGGATTCTATAATGGTGAGCTGACCAGGCCATGCCGCATCAAAGCAGCCCTAAACCATGACATTTCCATGCCCATCTTCACAGATGGTTTCAGGTTCTTTGGCTCAAACACTGTCTTTGGGTTATGCCAAACATGTCCTCTGTTACTGTGAATTCAGTTTTAGGTTCATCTGTCCAAAGCCCATTGTTCCAGAAGTCCTGGTCTTTATCTAGGTGTTCTCTGGCAAACTTTAGTCTTGTTTTCTTCAACTGCAAGGGTTTCCTCCCATAAAATTATAACTTGTGCAGTCTCTTTCTGATGGCAGATGTTGCTGTAGGTCCTGTTATTGCATTCTAGGATTGCTCTAGGACTTCTTTAAGCATCTTGAGGTCTGCTCTTCGGCTGAAATTGTTAGGGCGGCCTGACCTGGCCAAGGTGGCAGTTGTTTTAAACGTTCTCTATTTTCTGGACAGTGGAATGGCTGATTTCACGTTCTTCTGAGATCTTTTTATATCCCTTACTAGACTCATACTGTATGTATTTGCAAGCTTCTTTCTGAAGGCCTCAGAGAGCTCTTTGCACCTCACCACGGTGAAACCACTCACTCTAACAATCAAGAGCTAAATGTCTGAGGTTTAAATATGACAGGCTCCTCCAAAATGCTCTGTAACAATGTTCTAATCATTTGCACCTGATGTGGTGGACCTAAATCTAATTCTAAACATTTTAAGTAGTAATAAATGTGGGGTTGTCCTAACTTTTTCCTCATAAGAAATGCTTTTCTATTAATTACATTTTACAAATCATTTTATAAAGACATTTCTTCAGTTTTATTCGTTTTGTTAAATTACCTTAATCTCTCAATCGTTAAAATATAAAATATGGAGTAATGGTTAGGGAAGCGCATTTGTAATTGAAAAATTGCTGGTTTGAATCCCTGACCAGCAAGGTACCACCCCCAAGCACTGCTCCCCGGGTGCTGAATTAGCTGGCCCCTGCTATGTCATAATGTCACACATGGGTTAAATGCAGAAGACACATCTCGTTGTTGTGCACTGTGTGCTGTGACAACAATGATTAATCACTTCACGAAATGTCCTATGTCTATCTATTTTAATAAAGATATAGGTGTTCATGGGGTGTCCTAATTTTTTTCACATGACTTGTAGATGAATATACTGACCTTGTATATTAGAAATGGGTAAAGGGTACTTTATATTTTCATGATTTGTCTCAGGTATTTCATGTCTAGATTTTCATCCCTGTGATGTTTTGTGAAGTGTATTAAGGTGCATCGAAGACCAAATAGTGTAAATAGAGTAACAAGATCAAATAGAGTCAAACACTTTAGTTCAAGACATAATCCTTAATGTAAGCTCTACTAAGACAGATAATTGACAAATAAATGATATATACAGATAGTGCTAAGATGTTATGCAGGCTGAAACTGCTTTTGTTCATGTCGGTATATTTTCGTTGTAGTACTGTTACACCCCCCAAAAAAGTAGGCATTGCGTGACAGACACTTGTCCGTTTGCTCTGTTGTTATAATAGCGCTCAGTAGTACTGACTCATAATTCTTGTGGTAACTCATCATGGTTACACTTGCAACCGGTCACAATAAATGATCATATCACCTAACGACAATAAATTATATCACCAACCACTATTCAAAGTATTCAGGAAGAGAAAAGAAGGCCACAGTACAAGAGGAACATTATAACAACAAAACAAAAGTCCACAACCAAAAAGGAGACATTTATAGCAGACTATGTTCAATGTGGAGGCAGCTCAATAGCATCAATTAACAGGCAAGAGATGGCAAACATATTACCTAACTACACATGGAAAAAAGCCATGTCACTAATATCAGAATTCCCAGTGAGGTGGGTGTCATTGTGTCATTGTATAATCCATTAACATGCTTTGCCAGATGTTAATTGAATGTTCCTGCTAGCAGTAGCCATATAGTATTTTTATAGAAACACTATTCTTTCAACAAAAATGAGAAGTGATTCAGCTGACTGTGCATACATTGTCATTATTTCCACCCTAGACCGCATTGCTAACTAGAGTTTAATAGAAGGAAAAAATAAGATCAAGGAACAGTATACAAAAAAATCTTGTTTTCGACTCATAATAATCCATTTTATGTTTATTACAATCATATAGAGCAGTGTTTACTAATCCATGTCCAAGTCTTTGCTTTCTAACTTAAATGCATTTATTGCAGTACTCGGTATATACCACTGCACCAGTGATCCGCTGAAAAAACTGGCATTTATGGATGCAAAATGTTTAGTAAAAAACATACTCTAAAAAAAATATTTAGCACCTTGATTTGGGTCATTTTCAGCTCCCCTTTAATTCAAAGGTAAGAGCATCAAAAATATCGAGCAATTTTAAAACATGTTATTATGCATATGCCACACAGCTGAGATTATATTGCAATGTAGTCCTAGATAATGCGAAGTTCTTACTATTCTAGACATCCACGTGTATTGAAATCTTCTTTGCTTTGCAATGTTACTGCGCTAACTCTGCAGTCCTTACAAACTGAATTAAATCCTAAGGTTCTGCACTGTTTTGTAGACGTACCCACTGCACAAAAGTCTGCCCCATATCCATCAGAATCTAATAAAATTACACTGAGCGATAAGAACATTTCTTTCACTGAAATGAAATTAAACCACACTGACAAACAACAGAAACCTATTAATACAGTAATCTTGCTTGTTACAGGAAACAAGCCTGTACCTATTTATATTATCTTTTCCCTTTGTTTTCAAATAAGTATAAATGAGGATGGACAGAGATGAGATAATCTCAGTCCTTAACAGCTACCAGCACAAAGAGGATACAGCAGCTGTATACGTCAGTTTATGCTTCGTTTTTTTTAGCCAGATCAATCTGGTCAATCGATACTGTACCTCACTGAGAATGTTTTAGTTATTATTATTATTATTATTATTATTATTATTATTATTATTATACATTACCAGGATATGCTACTTGGTAATTTCTTTCTTTATTAAGTCTACTTAGACATTTTGTGATACATATTTTGATAATACTGCATTACTTTTGATGCCAGCAGCTGCAGCTAAACCACGCTGGAACCTTTAAACCCATTATAGGTCGGATACAGAATGATGCTTTTCAAGTTGAAAGGTTGAACTTCAGGGTGGCTTGCATTTTAACTTCATTAAGGATGATTCACAATAAACGTACTAGTGTTTAGAAGGCAGTGATTTAACATCGTAACAAGCTGCAAAATACAACATATGGGCCTAATTACTAATGGTGGTCGGGGTTATTTACAAATGATGGACCAAATGACCCTATTATATACTTTATATAGAAATTCCACAATAAATTGCAAGTTTCTTAATTAATACAATCCAGTATAAAGAAAAAATGTTAAAAATGTCTGAAATCATCCAAATGTCTGCTTCCATATTCCATATTTTCATACTCTCAGGTAATGTGTAAAAAAGGAATTCAGCAAGTTTGGCAACACAGAGAAGTTAGTACATTCCTTTCTCTATAGCAAATTAGATGTTTTATGTCATGAATTTCTTCCTATCATACTGTCACCAGTTTTAAAAGAATATGCTGCAGCACTAATAGCACAACAAACTACTATATGGACCAGCAAGGAATGAGCCAAGGAGCATGGATCTTCTGGTCTCCCACTGTTGCTATGGTTACCAAAGAAACCAACTATGATGTTCCACAAAACAACATTAACATGTTAACGTATTTTGAGTTAAAATCCTTTGAGTGAAGTTAAAAGTTTGCATTCCGAATTTGAATTTAAGAGAAAGCAAAACATGAAAACAATGTACATCATGGCAAGTAAGTTGCTTCTCCACGAGGTAAGTATACTCAAACTGCTGGCTAGCAAGACATTGCAATCTTATATTTCCATTATTTCTCTGAAAAACATAAGTATAATGCACACTAAAACATGCAAAATAAACGTAAAATAAATATTCTTTTTTGGATAAACAGCACTATTTATATGTAACTAGAGCTGTCACGATTGCTTGATTAAACTGTATTACTCTTTTGTAAAAATAACACTGATTAAATTTTGCCAAATTTTAAAAGCAGAAATTGATCAGTTGTGTGGAAGCACTTCAAATTAAACTGAATGAAAATGCAGTTGTCTGTCAGTATTCTAAAGCGGAACTTAAATATTACAACAGCACAACGGCAATGCAACTACATCTTAAAAAAGTAGATATTCAGGTCAGCTATAGATATTTAACCTCTCAGAGTAGGCCAAGAATCTCTTTGTCTTTACTTTGACTTAAATTATTTTGCTTAATTGACTTTATACGATTCTTGTATGTCGAAATAATTGCTGCTAAGAAGAAGGTTGGCCCCCTATCTTGCATAATGATACACAGTAACCATTAACTAATTTTTTGTGAATGTATTGTATTTTGAGTTAGGCTGAATGATACTGGAAATTCTGACATTTGAAGTTCTTGTTAATTTAGTAGTTAGTTAGAACTATATATCTAAAAAGAACGTATCTACCAACATATAAATTGAGACAAATAACAGACACAAATAAGGAGCAACAAATCACTTGCTTTTGCTCAATATCATCTCTGCGAAATACAAAATATCGCCATACAGCAAAAGATGAATAATTCTTGTTCACTATTCTGCTCCACACGCAGTTTTTGTTTAATTCCTCGCAAATATGCCACACGGTCCTACAAGTGAGTCGAACCGCAATTGAGTCATACAGCAAAGTCGAGAAGGATTAAACCTGTCTCGGAAAGGACAAGCGGAGCTCATGCAAAAGCAGTGGTGGTAAACTTCAGATTTTTAAACTTTAGACCTTTTCAATAGATTTGAAAATGTACCATCAATTAAATTACAAAGGTTTGCCAAGTTTTGTTTCCTATGACTGAGTAAAAATGTTTTTGTGCAGCTTATTGATGGTCTGAACCCAGCAGACTGCTGCGGTCTCTGCAATGACAGTATTAACATCAAACAGCACATAAGCCTCGTATTGAGGTTGCACAGTATCGTAGTTGGTAGCACTGTCGCCGTACACAGCCGCTTTGCGTGTGTGGAGTTTGCACGCTCACTCTGTGTGTGTGCCTGGCTTTTCAGCCAATTTTCTGGTTTCCTTCCACTGTCCAAAGACATGCAACTTAAGTGAACTCGAGTGTCTAAACTGACTATATGTGCAAGTGACTGAATGTGCACCTTGCAACGTACAGCAGGTTTTGGCTTTGCGTCATATTGCAAGGTATATATTATATTCAAACGATTACTCCATTAATCGTCAATAGTGATCATTCTGTATCTAACTTCTCTGAACAATAATGCTTGTTTTCATATGAAAAAACCTTCAGGGATTCAGCAAATTTATAAAATAGTCACACAAATCTGTATACCGGTAATAATTTAAACATCGAGGAGACAAATAAATGAATAATCATATGCTACTACTTGTATCATATAACAAATGGTAATGTTCAGCTCCCAGAAAAATCACTTTATGTATGCAATTTCTTGTTGCAGGTGCAATGAGAAAGCTTAACCCCCCCTAAAAGAAAAACACCAGATGTCCCCAGCTGTTCTACAGCTTGTTTAGAAAATCCACTAGCCATATCAGCACTGTAAGCAACTGAAACCAGGAACACATCATAAATGCTTCCTACATCAAACTGGGTAAATGGATCATTAAAGCAACAAGAAATTAACTGCAAAAAAGGTCATTTCAAAATATGATTCTAACTACACATGATGAAAGAATTTGTATGAAATGCTTTGGAGCAATTTTTATTTAGCTACATACAAGTCTAATGGATAATCAATTATAGATTTATGTCGCAATGCTTGTAAAACATTAGAAATGCACATATTTTACAGATCTACTTCATGTTAAACACTTGGGGTGAGCTCCTATTATGATTAATAACTGAAATCAAAGGCTATAACAACACTGAAAAATATTTTAAATGAACCAGAAAACAAGTGATGCCAAATGGCAGGATATCAAGAAAAAAATTATTCTCAGAAGAAACAATGTTGCTTTACAATACAAAAAAAAATAATGTCCTGGAACAAAATAACCGATTAACATTAAAAGAAATGTATAATATTATAACACTGTTTCTCTGATCTTGAGCTTAGACATCAAAGTCAGAACACAAAGTCCAAGCCCAGTGCTCCAGGTGTTTTTATTTGGCATTTCATGTGCAGCTATTTAACTAACACAATCATATAAAATCAGTACGACTAAATACGGGGTAAAGTGATCCTTTCATAAACAGAAATGATATTCACATCAGTGTGTGGATTAAAAGCACCACTGACCCACTCCGAGACACAGGTGCTTTATCAAAAATAGAACATATGCAGCAAAGCTGTAGAATGCACACAAAAAGCAAAAAGCCATTGGCTGGAACTGACCCACAAAAGCTGTGACAGGCAGGTTTGGCCTAAATCCTCCAAGAGAGAAAAGAATAGTGTGTGTGGGGGGGGGGGCGGAATATATACACATACACTGGGAAAAGTACAGAAATACCATGCGATAAAGTGAGAAGAAACATTTAAGAACTAGGGAAGATGCTGTGAGAATGACAACGCCGCCACCCCTCCATACCACATCCTGCAGAAATTCTAGAATTAGGCTACTACTACTGAACAGATCAGCTGGAGACATGACAGCCAATAAATGTGTTTGTACCCAAGACGTATTACATAACTGAAACTATACTCATTCATTTATTGCACATTCCACATAATGTTTTGTACAATTTGCACAATCTTTCCCCACCAATTAGGTGGTTACATGTATTCCTTTGTGAATGTTTTGATGTCCACATTATAAAATGTTATTTATATTCCTTATATGTCTAAAAATTGATATTCTACAGATGCTCCTCAACATATAAAGGAACTACATTCTGATTGACCCAGTGCACGTTGGAAATATGGAATATGAAGTTTGCATGTTCTCCGCGTGTCATCGCCGGGTTCCCCCCGTCCAAAAACAAGCCAAGGTGGACTAGGTCACCAAATTTTCCATAGCCCCATCATGGGCTATTCCCTGTCTGTTACTTCTGGAAAATGCTTTAGGCACCTGTGACCTTGCAGAGAACAAGCAGGTATGGAAAATTGATGGATGGATGGATGGATGGATTTGTTGTAATACAGAAGACATAGCTGGGGGGTGCCTACGAAATTGTTTTCTAAATAAAAAAAATATTGTGATATGACAAAAATATCACCATTATACTAACCCAAGCCTACCCAATACATTCTCCCCACCTTTCCAAAGAATCTTTATTGTAAACCAAAGATGGTGCTAAGTAACATGGTTAAATTCCCCCACAAGAGTGGAGGTTTCATTGCAACATTGGCTGGGGTCAAACCAGCCCTGAACCCCTGCCTCACCAAACACAAACAGCCCTCCCAAAGTATTGATACAGCAATGTGGTGGTTACTTATATTCCTTTTGTGTATGTTTTAGTATCCATGTTTGAAAACGAGATTTATATTATTTGTTTTTAATATGTTTAAATGTTTATATTTTGTTTATTTCTCTTTTGCCCAAAGACAATAATTTTCTGTGACATAACAGTAAGAACTGTAACAGATACACAGGAAATGTATTTGAGAAAACCTTTGCAATAATGCATGTCTCCTAATCCAAATTGATGTTATTCTGCTATACCTGAAACTTGTTCTTCAAAGCTTCATTTAATTCTATGATTAAAATTAGGCATTTTATAAATATACACATTCACTGGCCACTTTATAAGGTACATCTGTTCAACTGCTCGTTGAAGCAAATATCTAATTAGCCAATCATGAGTCAGCAGCACAGTGCATAAAACCATGCAGGTATAGGTCAGGAGCTTCAGTTAAGGTCCACATCAAACACCAGAATGGGGAAGAAAGGTGATTTAAATAACTTTGAACATGGCATGGTTGGTGGCACCAGATGGGCTAGTATAAGTATTTGCTGATCTACTGGTATTTTCATGCAGAACCATCTCTAGGATGACCACAGAAAACCCTTTTGTCAACTAGGAACAGGAAACTGACGCTACAGTGGCCATGGGCTCAGCAAAACTGGATAATGGAACATTGGAAAAACATTGCCTGCTCAGATAAGTCTAGATTTCGGCTGCAGCATTCAGATGGTACGGTCAGAATTTGGCGCAAACAAAATGAAAGTATGGATGCGTCCTGCCTTGTATCGGCAGCAGTTAAGGCTGGTAGTGGTGGTGTAATGGTGTGGGGAATATTTACTTGGCACACTCTTGGCCCATTAGTACTAACTGAGAATCACTGAAATGCCACAGCGTACCCGAGTATTGCCGCTGACCATGTCCTTCCCTTCATGACCGCAGTCTACCCAGCTTCTAATGGCTATTTCCAGCATGTAACAGAGCTCATATCATCAGACTGGTTCCTTGAACATGACAGTGTACTCAGTCCCTTAGAGCACCTATGAGATGTGGTGTAACAGGAGAGTCAAGTCATGAAGGTACAGCCGACAGACATACAGTACTTTGTACAATGCTATTCCGCTATTTTCAAATATATTTCAGGTATTCTGAAATCTCGGTAATACAATTAGCCGAGCAGGGGAGAAGTACCCCACAATAATTTTTGCTGAAGTTGTAGCATCATGATACTAAACCCAAAATACTGCAGTATGCCAAATTACCTCAATAATGCACAAGCCTCTCAAAATGGCATTTAAAGAAATTGAAATTCGTATCGACTACTAATCCTAATCCTAGCTAGCTAATTACTTTAAACGTGAAGTAATGCTAAGTGCCTGTAGCAAACAATTTGATTCATAGTTCTATAACCAAATTTTGCTTATCAATTCTTATTTAAGCTACTGGTACCTGTCCTACCTGCCTCAGCACACCAATGGTGCCTGCAGAAAATTTTGATTGGGGTGGCCATCAGGGGCCAGTTATGTTTACGGGGGCGTCCGCGCTGCACCGTGTCAGTTTAGAAAACAGAATAATGCATATTTCCTTTTAATTTTTTAATGTTTGGTGACAAGATCCGATGCTGCAGCAAGCTGTGTTACTTCATGAAGTCACATGATTTAGTTTTCTAGCTGTTAGCATGATGAGGTGGTCTACTTAATAATGCAGGTAAGCCTATCTATATGCTGCATGCTATAGTGTTGACTACAGGCTGCTATATAAAATACAATGATGCACTAATTTGCATGTCCTATATATCGCAAGGACTGCAATAGTTAGCTGGGTTGAGAATATCAATAAATAACGCTAAAACTTTTTTCTTTTTTTTACTCAGCCTTAGGAAACAAAACTTAGCAAGCTTTGCAATTTTAATGATTATCTAGCATGTTTAAAAACTAGTCTAAAGTATACTGCCGCTGCTTTTGCATAAGCTCTACGGACACTCTCCAAGACAACAATAATTTTGCTCCTGTTGGACTCACTCAGACAGTGTGGTGCCTTTGTGAGAAATCTAACAAAAATAAGAAAAGAGGAGAAAAAGAAACAAAAAACTGGTTGCAAACACATTAGTCTCCTGATGTGCGGAAATATTTTTGGATATCACAGAGAAGACGGCAAAAGCAAGTGCTTTGTTGGCACTGGTCTGTGTCTGTCTGCATAAATCGCGGCCACATCACCCATTTATTTGACAGAACCTATTGGTTGATAAGTTCTGTTTATAGTTTATTCTGGGTCAATTTCTCTACTCCTTTTTTGTTTTATATCGCAATACTCATTACAAAAATGTCAAATATGTTGTTTTCCAATATCACTTAGCACTTTTTTCAATTTAATGCACACAAAAGGCTAGAATACCAGTATTGGACTTTTTTCCATGTACAACCAATCTTTTTCTAGCAGGATGATGGAGGCCTATGTAGGCCTGACAATTCAATTTATCGACCAGGACTTTCAATTAAAGGCCCGGTGTTTACAGATGTCCTAATTCTCTGAAGAACACTGTTGGCAAAATATAGCTCTGGAATTACGGGAGGCTTTGGATAACCTGGAGTTGATACAAGATGGGCTAGTGTGTTTCACCACTGACAACAGCAAGAATACGATCAAAGCCACTGAAATAAATGACTGGGCCAGACTTCAGTGTTTTGGACACAGACTGCACCTTACCATCAGTAAGTGTCTGTTTTATTTCAGTGATTTAACTATCCAGTAACAGCATAAGCTGTATACTTCTTACATTTATAGCATTTGGCAGAGATATGAAGGCTACGTAGTCATCTAGGTGAATGTCTCATTGGCCAGCAACGTTGGGCTGTTAAACTTCTTAGTGTGATTCTGTAGCCAATGGCACTCCTACATTAAGGCTACATCCGCACTAATGTGTTAAAATATTTTTATGAGCTTCCGAAAGAAAAGATGTGTGTCCACACTACCGTTATCATTAGCATTGAAAAAAACTTCTGCGTTCACACCGTTCCATGTAAAGGGCAAATGACGTAGTGACTACACAAATAAATAGCTTTAGCTTTTGTGTAATTGTATATGAGTGGTTGTTAATGCATATATTTCTGAAATATTTCATTTGCACATTTAACCAAAGCTTTTTATAATATATTTTTTGAAGTGGCGCACTTTATATTTTATTTGTTAACTCGAGCACAACGTGTCATTTGCACATTTTTTTGTCCAACATAAATATTTTCTAATTCTAGTAGTGGTGAAGTATATGTTTTGAACTTGATTAGTAATAAAGTTCAGTTTTTATATATACTTGACTGTTGATTAATCTCACAGACAACCATGTTTTTAAAGTAAACACATGTATTTTATTTAGCAAAAGTGATATATCACAGTACTGTAACGTCACAACCACAAAGCTCTATATAAAAGGAACCATCACAGCAACAACACAGGGATCCAGAAGTTTTGTCAGTACGCGTCTCACTCTCTTCCCCTCAGTTTCAGTGCATTCTTGTCTTACACTAATGTTCAATGGCTGAATGTCTTTATAGTAAGCTAGAGTTGCACTTAAACTTGGCTCAAGTACAGTCTCGTATTGCACTTCACAGTCGTAAACAGCATACAATGTACACAAAACACGATTTAGCTGCATATAAGTAAGCAAAACAACATATGCCAGGTAATGAAAGTCCTGTACATCCAACATGTTCACATGTGGCTTACTTCCATGAAAACAAAGGCACAGCATTCTTCATTCCCGTGAAGAATAACTAATCAGGAAAAGAGACATCGAAATAAAGAAAGCTAATCAGGACAGGGTCACAAGCTTAGCGCAAACCAATTGGAGCTCACCGATGTAGGCATAACAAAATGTTTACATTTATGAGTGTCCGCACCATTGCGTTTACAGAAAGATTAGCTGTCAGACAATGTTGAAATTTTTCTCCGTAGCAGTGTGGACAGAAGGATAAATTGAAAGAATTTTTTTGCATTACTACATAAAAACATATTAGTGCAGACACAGCCTAAGTTTTTAGACAACTAAATTGTAGACAACCCAGCATGCAGCATGTAGACAGAAACTACCACCAACAGACAGTGCATACAACTCACTGGTAAAACTTATAAATGTTGGTGGGACATTTCTCCCACAGTTGAAAAAAGGTGGCAGCACTGAAGATTGCAGAGAGAGAATTAAACTTACCTGTATATGGTCTGATTACAGAGTGTCCGACTAGATGGGGTACAAGGTAGAAAGTGGTTGAGTGCATCCTACAATGGGTCCTGTCACAAGTGCTCTCTGATGACGGAAAGAAACGGCGCCTGATTCCAGCATGGCAGGACACAGAGGTCCTTGAGTCAGTGAACAAGACACTGAAGCCACTTCAGGAACTTACAGATGCACTGTTTAGAAAGGATTATTTAGGTGTGTCTTATGTACTACCTGTGTTTTCTCTGTTGAAGACTAAAACTCAGTTCACTGCTTTGACCTGCTCAATCAAAATTTAAGACTTTGGGATTACAGGGACAGGAAATACAGGGACCCTGCAGTCAATTGAACACTGGTACTTTCTTTGCTCTATAATGCAGGCATTATAGAGCAACCTCTCAGACATCAAGACAAAATTATTGTCAGAGATGGCAATGACACGAAAAGTATGTTTTTTTTTATTATTATTTGGCATTACTGATGGGTGAAGAGTTTCAAATATAACTAACATTAAAAATACTTACACACTTAACTTATTCCTCTCTAACAGAACAGTCTGTTGTTGAGCTGTTCACAAATTCAGCTTATTTAGGGTCTGAGCCTCACCAGAGTCACATATTCACAGGCATATTAAGACTCTGTTGGTAGATAAGTTCTGTTTGGCTATGTAGTATACACTGACTGGCCAAAAAGAAAAAAAAAAAAAGTCGCACAGTTTAATATTTTGTCTGGCTGCCTTTATCTTTCATTGCGGTGCACATTCATTAATGCATCGTTTCCATGTGCTTATGCAGCATTTCAACATATTTTTTCATCCATATTTGCATTAATTTCTTGTCGAAATCTTGTTTTGATGATAGGTGAGTTGAACCACTCTGTAAAGTCTTAAGCACATCTCAATGCCTTTAGGTAAGAAAAAATCCATTGATGGGATAACCTGGCCATTCAGTAGATTCAGGTACTTAGCTGACTTCACCTTATTGCTGCATAACGTTGCCAAGATTTAATAGGGATGCTATCATTAGCTTTTAAGTATCTGCTGATTTAAATTCAAGCAGTGACATTATTTTGGCCAGTCAGTGTGTTGAGCTGAGTCATTCGTGGTGGAACAGGGAAAGAACTAAGCTACACAGGGCTGCGGCCCTCCGGGACTGCAGTCTGACACCCCTGTCCTAGACTGTTACCTGAGTATTAACCACACCCTCAAACTTAACATATGCCAACCCACTTTCAAGCTCAATGGACATGGACATATGCACTTCAACAGTCCCTTTTAAGGTGGTTGAACCGTTTTGTCGTGTTACCTTCTGAAGTGCCAGCCGTGGCCCAACAAAGTTTACAGATAACTTAGATTTTTGTAAAATATCTGACTGTGCATGCCCAATTTGCACAGCATATTTCATGACCGTGCCTGATTTGTACAACTTTGTTTCATGACTTTTTCAGCACCAAACCTGATCCTCTTAATGTTTTTCACCACATCATCTGGTAAGCGATCTCCATCAGCCCAGAACAGGATATTAAGGTAGATATTCCAATTTTGAATTCTTTGTGCTCTGTCTGTTGAATAAATGTTCTGCATAGCACCTGGACTTGTCTAAGTGTGTGTTTATGGGTCTTGTTAGGTAACCCAGTCACGATGTCCCTTCAGTTCAGTGAATCAACCCTAAAAATATACTAATATACCATGTCACTACATGGCAGCAATTTCAACCAGAAATGGAAATAAACTAATATTTCAGATATGGGATACTTAAGTAATATTGAATATAGTAAAACTGAAAATAGTCAACTGGAGTGAACACTTTTTTTTTTTTTTTAAATCAGTGGAATTAACACCAGTTCTTGCTAAACAATGAAGCTACCCCTGTAGTTTGCTGTAAATGTAAACAGTATGGTTTGCCATAAAACTGCGGGATGAACTCATTGGGTAACACCAGAAAACATAATGCTGAATGCAAGTGTGCAAGGTACAAATCAGGTAGGTTGGCGGAGCGAGTAGCTTGGATCCGTGGTTCATTCACAAATCAACAGGATGACTTCCTACTAGATGAGTGCAATCTCATACAGTTGAGGGGCTCAGTGCTTATAAGCAAGACTGGATTATTGCCATCATGTTTATGCTACCTTCCGGCTCTCCCTTCAAGCCAGCCCATTATCGCTGGGCTCGCCGGAGCTTCCATCTACCTTCTCTGATGTTTGTAGCCTATCCATAATCAACAATAGACACTTAGCACTCTTGTGTGTTTTCTCTTTTTCCATAGGAGGATGAGTTCCCCCGAGTTTTGGTTCCTCGCTAAGATTTCCTCCTGTCGCTACTTAAGAAGCTTTCACCTTGCCACTGTCGCCCTAGGCTTGCTCATTAGGAACTGGGTCCAGCTACCTTTTAAGCTGCTTTGAGGCAATTTTATTGCGAAAAGCACTAAATAAATCTGTAAAAAGTCAGAAAAGAGTCACAAAGGTTTTTATATTAACATGCTTAATAAAATATTAAAACAAATTAATACAGAACTGTTATTAGCCTGCCAGAACTTCCTGTGTGGTTAAATGAAAACCAACACCAATGTGACATCTCTGGACCAATAAGAAAATAGAATTTACCAGAGCCATGGTATAACTGTATATACAGAGGGGCCATGTACATTGTTTTCATGGCCACAACATATGCGTAGCTTCATTTACATTTAACTGATGTTTGTATCCAAAAAACTTACAGTATAGGAACGAGGTACAATTTATGTGCACATGGTTCTGTATCTGCTAAGCTACCGGAGAGCTATTGATGCAATACTAAACCGTGCTGTAGTATGCAAATACAATTCACGATTGTGCGAGACACAAAGTAATATTTTTCAGTAAGGGCTGATCAGCTATAGAGGGGATGAATGTCAAAAGCACCTGAACATTCTTATTTAGACTATATACAAGGGGTTAGTTACAATCAACAAGAACAGTATTTACAAATGAATGTATTTTTATCTTTTGGCTCCTTCACTAAGAATATACCAATTCCTTGCCCACAAAACAACAAGGAATACTGGCAAACAAGTGACAATCTTGCCTGATGGCTGAACTTGAATTTAGAATGGTTAAACCAGGTTAAATCGCTCTCCGTTTCAGACACACACATACACACATATACATTTACATAGTAGAGAAGGAAGTTTAGGGTCCAAGTGCAGGGTCAGGCTATTTATCAAACACCACTGAAGTATTTCCTGTGATTTTTCCTAATGCAATTAGGTTCAACAGATCTGTGTCTGTTCTTTCAGATATCAGTAGTTATATGCTACAGCAGGACCTGTCATGTATTATTCCAATTCAATTGTTAGTCACTGCCACAAAAAAAAAGGGGGGGGGGGGTTGCTTATTATTAAAAGCCTACCTTGCACATTCTCACCTCTCCAAAAAGAGTAACAATTAAAACCCCTCACAAGAAATTTCACCAAGCTCTCAATACATTTCGACGACCAGCTATGGGTATATAGGTATTCGAAAAAAAAAAAATCTAGAGTATTCAGAAAATCATTTTGTGCACTAATCTGTACAATGTTCCTGGAAAGTTTGCAAAATGATCCACAAAATATGTTCACATGGCAGATGGCTATATTCTCAAGATGGTGGCTGCAGCCTCTATTTTCTCCTTGTTGACCTGTCCCGCAATTCCAACTTTGGGTTGATCCGTCTATTATGGGGAAAATTTTCACGTAAAAATTTTGTCTATATAGTGTTTTTGTGAAGTGTTAATAAGATCCCAAACTAGATCAGGTGGCAGTCGAAGGCAGGGGCCTCGACGGTCTGATCGTCAGCAACCAAAACTGGCTCTCGGCACATAGAACATAACCTCTCTGGTGGGAAAGGAGCCTAGGTTGGTGCGAGAGATAGAAAGACACTGACTAGATATAGCTGGGCTCACCTCAACCCACAGCTCGGCCTCGGGAACCAAAGTCCTGGAGAGGGGCTGGACTCTATTCCACTCTGGAGTTGCTCATGGGGAGAGGCACTGGGCAGGGGTGGGTCTGCTTATAGCCCCCCAGTGTGTTGGAGTTTACTCCGCTGAATGAGAGGATCGCCTCCCTTTGACTTTGAGTTGGGGGAAGGTCTCTGACTGTCTACTGTGCATATACACCAAACACCAGTCCAGAGTATCCGGCCTTATTTGAGACCCAGGAGGGGGTGCTGGAAGGCGCCCCTTCTGGACACCCCACTGTTCTGCTGGGGGACTTTAATGCTTAGGTGGGTAATGACAGTGAAACCTGGAAGGGCGTAATTAGGAGGAATGGGTGTTCATAAGTGCACTTGGCACCAGTGCACCCTAGGCCACAGTTCAATGATCAATTATGTAGTTGCATCATCGTATCTGCATCCACATGTTTTGGACAGAGAGGAGTTGAGCTGTCAACTGATCACCACCTAATTGTGAGTTTGATTCGATAGTGGGGGAAGATGCCTGATAGACAGGGTAGACCCAAATGCATAGTGAGAGTATTCTGGGAATGTCTGGCAGAAAACCCTTCCCGGGAGATCTTTAACTCTGGTACAGAACTTCTCTTCTCTCCCAAGGGAGTCAGCGGTCACTGAGCCAGAATGGGCCATTGCTGACGCAGCATTGCAGAGCTGTGACCATGAGGTTATTAGTGCCTGTCATGGCGGCAATCCCCGAACCCGACGGTAGACACCAGTGGTAAAGGGAGTTGTCAGGCAAAAGAAGGAGGCCTTACAAGCTTGGTTGGCTTGTGAAACTCTTGAATCAGATGACAGGTACCGGCAGGGAACCAAAACGTGGCTTTGGCGGTTGTTGAAGCAAAAACTTAGGTGCAGTAGGCGTTTGGTGAGGCTAAGCAGAAGAACTTTTAGTCGGAAAGTTGAAAGGTTTCTAGCAGATAGACAGCTCCAAGGAAGAGGGAAGCATGGCTTTAGCTAGCAGAGGTGGAGAACTGTTGACCTCATTTGGGAATATAGACAGGCGATGGAAAGAATACTTTGAGGATCTGATGAATCCCACTGATACACCATCTTTGGAGGAAGTACTGCTGGAAGACTCAGATGGGAACATACCCATTTCTAGATCTCAGCCATGACATCACTGAAGTAGTAAAAAAAAAAAAAAACTCTTCGATGGTAAGGCTCCAGAGGTGGATGAGTTCTTGACAGCTCTTGATGTTGTTAGGCTGTCTTGGCTGACACACCACTTCAACATTGTGTGGATGTTAGGTATTGGCAGACTAGAGTGGTGGTCCCAATTTTTAAAGAAGCGGACTGGAGGATTTGCACCATCTTCAGGGGGATCACACTCCTCTGCCTCCCTGGGAAGGTCTATGCCAAGATACTGAAGAGGAAACTCCGTCCATTGGTTGAGCTTCAGATTCAGGAGGAACAATGTGGATTCCATCCTGGCTGCAGAACACTGGACCAGCTTTTTACCCTCACAAGGATATTGGAGGGTTCATGGGAGTTTGCCCAACCAGTCTATGTGTATGCATTTTGTGGAAAGGGCATACAATCGTGTCCCTTGGGGGGTCCTGTGTGGGGTGCTTTAGGAGTATGGGCTATGGGTTCTGTTGTTGTGGGCCATCAGGTCCCTGTACCAGTAGAGCAAAAGCTTGGTTTGCATTGCCAGCAGTAAGTCAAACTCATTCCCAGTGGGTGTTGGACACCATCAAGGCTGCCCTTTGTTACGGATTCTGTTCATAATTTTTATGGACAGAATTTCTAGGCATAGCCAAGAAACGGAGGGGGTGTGGTTTGGGAGCCTCAGGATCTCGTTTTTGCTTTTAGCAGGTGATGTAGTCTTGCTGGCATTATTGGCTAGTGACCTGGAGCATGCACTGGGGCAATTTGCATCGGAGTGTGAGGTGGCCAGAATGCGGATCAGCACCTCCAATTCTGAGGTCATAGTTCTTGACCGGAAAAGAGTGGACTGCCCGGTCCTGGTGGGGGGATGAGTTGCTCCCCCAAGCGGAGGAAATTAAGTATCTCGGAGGCTTGTTCACAAGTGAGGGAAGAAGGGAGCAGGAGATCAACAGACAGATCGGTGTAGAATTGGCAGTACTGCAGACATTGTACCATTTTGTTGTGGCAAAGAGGGAGCCAAGCTGGACGGCAAAGCTCTCGATTTACCAGTCAGTGTATGTTCCAACCCTCACCTAGAGCCATGAGCTCTGGGTAGTGGCCAAAAGAATGAGATCACGGACACAAGTGACAGAAGTGAGCTTCTTCTGCAGGGTGTCTATGCTCAGCCTTAGAGATGAGGGTGAGGAGCTCGGACATTGGGGAGGGGGTCAAAGTAGAGTCACTACTCCTTTGAAAGGAAAGGAGCCAGTTGAGATGATTCGGGCATCTATCTATGATGCCTGCTTGACGGCTTCCTGTTTCAGGCATGTCCAACCAGATGGAGGCCCCAAGGCAGACCCAGGACACACTGGAGAAACTATATCTCTCGGCTGGCTTGGGAACACCTTAATATTCCCCGGGAAGAGCTGGAGGTGGTGGCTGGTGAGAGGGAGGTCTAGGAATCCCTGCTTATTCAACTGCCCCCGCAACCTGACCCCGGACAACTGGCAGAAAATGGAATGGATGCAATGGATGGATGGCAAGAAGGCCCATTATAAAACAAATACAGCAAATTGAGTAATAAAAAGAAAAAGTTACCCAGTTTACAAGGATAAGCCTCATATTTCATTCATCCTCTCTGCTGTTACTTCAATTTCTGAGTTATCATGACAAGATCAAGTGCCTAAGCTGCCCAAATGTTTGCTATTACTATGCAGTGCTGTTTTGATTTTGAGGTGATCGATCTCAAAATTTAATCAGTTCCAGTTCATCACACATACAATCCTGCTACAAAGTCTGAAAAAGATCCATCAAATGTGTTTTGAGTTATTGTCTTTATCAAAGCTTCATATTTAGACATATAAAAACCTGAATGATATGACACTTTAAGACATGGACATTAAGACATACACAAAAAATACAGGTAACCCCCAAATTGGTGTAGATTCTGCAAAATTCAAGTGGAATGTGGGTTTTATATTTTATATATAGCCTGTTCTCCCATCAACATAATCAACTGCCTTATTTATAAAGCACATGGAATGACATCATGTGTCAGCCAAAGTGCTGTACAAAAAACAAATAAACACAATAAAGCACAAAAATAAGAACACAGAAATCAATTTAAAAAAAAAAAAAAGAATGGAGCAAAACGATGACTTTAAGTCGGCTTTATGCACGCTTAGACTAGATATGGTAAACGGTAAATGGACTGCATTTATATAGCACTTTTTTACTACTCTTACGAGTACCAAAGTGCTTTACAATCTATGCCTCACATTCAACCAAACATTCACTGCTATGCAAGGCGCCAACCAGCTCACCGGGAGCAATTTGGGGTTCAGTGTCTTGCTCAAGGACACTTCGATGGGGACAGGAG
>JAODJW010000117.1:25793392-25825010 GCA_026777045.1 Hyperopisus bebe | reverse complement strand
GCAGAAAGAGCGCGAGCTGTAGTGCAGTGTCTTTTAAACAATGAAGGTTTTATAGAAACTGTTGCAAATGCATGCAGCAACAGCACTGTCATGCCCCGATCGTCCGCTCCTTCCGTGTACACACACACAAACACCATCAGACATAATAATAAATATTGAAGGTATTGAAATCTTTACATAATTTGTGTGACATTTTTATCAGTGGATTCATTCTCCATGACGTGTGACATCAGTGTGCCGTGACAATATCAGCACAAGCTACTCAAGTGGCAGGACCTCCAGTCAGCATCAAGACTGCTCTTCAGGCCACAGAACAAAGCGTCATGCCTTTTATTTCTGATGGCGTGCCAGATTTCAGACCCAGCTGACATTACCTCAGACTTGGCCTGCTTTCTGTGTACAATACAACAGATCGACTTCCACCTTATGTATCCACGTGTAGGTGTACTGTGGAACATCAAGGCTGAGTTCCAGTTCTCTGCTGTCTTGCTGCTGGAGAAGCTTCTAAGCCTGATGCATGATATAGACAACTCAGACCTGCACCAGCAGGAAGTCTCGCAGAAGAGCCGTGAAGGCAGAGAAATCATATAAACCAGACACAATGCTAGGGAGGTGCTTTTCAGAAGGTCCCTGGAAGGTCATATCATAATTATCAAGGCTGTGCAATAAATTTGATTATTTTTTCTTATTTTTGAATAAACCTATGCTTTAAGGCAGCAAGCACTGGCGAGCCATCGTGCTTCAGGTTCTTAAATAGTACTAAAGAACTGAAAAGCCTTACTTTTATTCAGTAATTATTAGCAAGTAACTTTTTAAAGGAGTTCTTAGTGTGTTCTAGCAGCTGTGTATATTCAAGGGTCTTAATTTCCTGTTCTGCAATGGAGGTAATTGTGGCGTCATCAGGGAACATTGAAATTGCTCAGACAACATAACTATTGATGCAGCTTGTGTCCTGCTTTCTTTTTGAAATATTTCACATCCTGCTCCAGTTGTTTCACAGTTGTTGCATTAGTGCATTTTGAAGTCAACAATGACAATATGGAAAAACTAGTAACTGTCATTCTGTTCTCATGCTTTTTATTATCACTACCTTTAATTAATTTAAATTTATAAAATGCAAACTATATATAAAAATATATTGTTAGGAAATAGTTTTGTACCATTGTTTGAGAAAGTAAAGGAATAGACACAATTAAGTACAGTGTTTTGTTTTTCTGAAATACACACACACACACACACACACACAACAGGGGACCCAAATCAGACTGACCAAGTGTGACTTGGTAATAATCCCAATTAATAAAGAACTAATTGTGAATGCTGCGAAAAAGATACAATTAGTAATGTTCAAAGTCATATTCTCAGCAGTAGGTGTGATTACAGCAGCAGCTGTAAATTTCTTGGCCTGTCATCAAAAATTTCGTCATTATCAGCACACTACAATGCCATGGTGAGATCTTAGCAGTGAATAACGGATGTCAGGAATTTCACGTTAAACATTCCAATCAAACAAGCAGTTCACTGATCTAACAAAACGCCTCCCAGCCGTTTCTAACTAAGCTGTCCGACTATTAAACATGTGTAAAAACTTGTTGCAGTGGATTGTGAGATAATGCCTTTCCCTTAGTTCTTGTTGGAAAATCAAAATGTCAATTCCACAGGTGCTATTCCAACCAGCTCCAATGCTGGATGACAGCTACCCACAGCCTTTACCTGATTTCAGATATTAATACATGCATATACTAATCTACTCATCTGATGTGTTTGTCCAAAGTGGCTTACAGTAGAGGGGTTACAACTTGCGTGTACCCCTGGGATTTGATCCTGTGACTGAGCATTTGTTAGTTGCTCGATTTGTTAGCTGCTGGAGCTACATGTACATGTTAATGCCTGTAGAAGTCAATGTAATGCCTGCAATGGAATCATTACCAACGATGTAATAATTTTTCCAATCTTAATGTAATAAGATGATGAAGTAATAAATGACCAATCATGTAATACATTTTGTGAACCAATAACGCAATAACGTTTTGCTGATAATGTACTGTTATTACATTATTGGCCAGTTGTTACATTATTGACTTTTATTACATTGGGAATGGGGAGTTTTATTATGTTATTGCCATACTATTACACTGTTGGTAGTTTTTACAATTATTACATAATTGGCTGCTACAACTAAAAATTCCACATGAGGGCAGCACTCTGGCCCTTATACCCCTAGGGTTGTGGGTTTGAATCTTGCCTGCAGCTCTCGGTGTGTGAACCCTGCATGTTCTACCCATGTTTGTTTGCATTTCCTATTGCAGATCTAAAAGCATAACGTTTAACATCTCAAAGTATGTTACATCACCTTGTGTTTATGCGGCCGCTCTGCTTAAATTCAGCAAATAGATGAGCAGGCGTGGTGCTTTGTTAGTAACCCGTAGTAGCGATATTTATGTAAAAGGGTCTTAAAAATAAAATGTTTGCCCTTGTTGGCACCGGGAAAAGTAGTGTTTGCATGTACAGATTATTCCAAATATGGAAATATTGCTAACCTGCAGCAGTCACCTTTTATGTTCACTAAACCAGTGCAAGGCTGCAGCAAAGCTGGAGTCTGGCCCAGGAAGCTGGGGGCAGAAGGCAAGGGGCCTCGCTTAGGATGCCAGACCACAACAGTCCTCCAGCATTATAAATGAGAAAAAATATCACTTTAGGAGAGAGAGAAAAAATAATCAGGCGTCTCTCACAGTTTTGTCTGTAGTAAATATATAATTGCTTCTGATTACTAAATATTTAATAACTTCCAATTTGATCAGCAAAATAAAAACATGGCACTGGTTTTTCACTGAAATAGTGTTTCAACGCATTAAAATGAAAAAGCAAAAAACTCAAAATATCGCTTATATAAGTGATTATAAGTGAATAATACCATTTTGAAAATATATTGAATTCAATTGAAAATGTTCTGAAGTTTCCTTTTTTAGACTAAGAAAAATGGTCATTCCTGTCTCTACATCTCTTTTAATCATTCAAATGAAAATCCTGGTCAAATATCATTGATTTTTCAGCATTTCCAAGTCTACTTTTTATTCCACACAATCTAACTTTAATTCAATTTGTACACAGCATTTATATATCAGTTTGTTCCTTCGTGAAATCAGGAATCTAACAGACTCATGTGCTGATCAGTATACTGTACATTAATCACACTAACTATTAATCTTTAGTAAATTATATTGCTCAGTGTAATATAAGAAATGTGTTGAAAGGAAGAGAATACTTTACTAAAATGAGTAATGAAATGTAAATCTGAGAAAAGACATCTTTGATTTTACTACCGGTATTTAAAAATTTAAAAAATGGAACGTAAAAATCATTCAGCAATGTTACTCATATATATTCAGCAAAGAAAATCATTTTATATTTCATATACAATATGTGTGTTGCTACCCATACCAACAATGTGTTAGACATTCTCTAAAAAACACATTTACGGATTTAGGATTTATACACAACCCAAACCATGTTATCTGTGTTTAAAGGCACTAAATGAATGTGGATATATTGGCATTTTCACTGCAATGACAAATAAGCAAAGAAACTTGTGGCTAATTAGGAAACCAAAGGAGTCGAGGGCAGGTATGGGGAGAACCAAAAGGGTGTTATCGAAAGCAAAATGGGAGCAAAAGAACAAAACAGACCAGGTGGGGTCAAAAACTAGTATGCTAGCATGAGGAAGGACTTCGGCAGACAAGCAGGTTTGACATTAATGACAGGATTGGGGAATACAGGACTGCGAAGCACTTCTATACAAAATTAATAAGGAAGTAAATGAGAGGTAGCTGGAGTGAGTAACACAAGGGTAGGAATGAGAGGTAGGACAAATAGTCAACAAGCATGGCTCATTAGGGCCACCCTAGGGAGGAAACAGCAGGGTCAGAGGGGCAGGGCATGGCAGAGCCCCCCCCAAAGCATAAAGGGTCAACAAAGTAGGGGACTGAAGGGACTGAACAACAGGGCTGGACACAGATGGATCACCAGACTAGACAAGGGGATGACAGGACAAATGGTGGACAGGACAGGACCAGACAAGTCAAGATGGAACACTAGATGGATTGCTATACCTGAAACAAGACCTCCGGGGACAGCAAGGCTGGTGCCGATGGCACATCAGTGGATAGTAAGGTGGGTGCAGATGGGACCTCAGGGGACAGTGAGGTAGGTGCTGATGGGATATCAGAGGACAGCTAGGCAGGAGCTGACGGGACCTCAGGGGACAGCAAATTGGGCCCAGACAGGGCAATAGGGGACAGTGAGGCAGGTGCCAACTGGACATGAGGGGACAGGGTCAGATCCAATGGGACAGTGATAGGAGAGTATGGGGTGAAGCCGAGACACCTGGAGGTGAGCAAGGCGCAGCTGGGACTCCTAGAGGCAAACAGGGTGGAGCCAGGATACCTGGAGTGCAGGCAAATCGGCCCTCACTGGACCAGAAATCTGGAGTGTGGGCAAAGTGGCCATCTTTGAGCTGGGTGAGGCAAGTGCCTCTCCTGGGCCAGGAATGGCAGCAGCCTCTCCCAGACCAGACTTTAGAGGCTTAGCCAGAACGGCAGAGACTTCACCTGAGCTAGGCCCTAGCCACACCAGGTCCAGTCAGCCAGGCTTAGGTAGAGATTTAATCCACTTCCTCCGTTTGATGGCTATCTGAGTAGCCTCACGCTCAGCAATTTCCCTCACCTCCACCAGCAAGCACCAGACCTTTTTCGCCTCTTGGGGATCCATGTCTGGAGAGAGCCTTACCAATATGTCCCCCGCAGACCGAAGGACAGTTACAGCCTTGGGGATCCTCCAGACCATTGGATTGTTTCTCCGCTCCTGATGAGCTTGCAGGAGTGAGATAAAGTCCTCCACTGAAGCCGGGCTGGACTCCCAGGCATGGGTAATCCCTTGGGTCCTAAGATTTCAGGCACCCAGCGTATCCGGTCTGTCGGGTGCAGGGAGTCGTGGAAGCCAGAATGGAAGTATAGGCTGCCGGGAGTCCTGTCATTCTTTGCTTTACTAGTTTACTACTTTACTTTCTTACTCAGTTTACTATGAGTACTTGCAGCAGGGCAGCAGGAGCAAATTAACAGAAAAATTATTTGCAATATGGTTTTATAATTTTTTTCTGAAATATTTCTTTTCATTTGTCTTAAATACTCACTAAATCTAGATTTTACCAAGCCAACAAATGAATAAAAGCTACCAATTCTTTTATTTGTTCTTGACATGACACCTGGGCATATTGCACTGTTTCCACAGCAGGCCATTGGGGAGAAGCCCTGTTCCCAGTTCCTTATTAATATTAAAAATACACCTTCTGCATGCTGCCAATACCATCCCTCAAGCCTTCCTTGGGGGCTATTACTGGGGCATTAATCTGCTTCTGTGTGTGACTTGCTCACAGTATGGACGCAAATTGATGTGGCCTATCGCTTATACCCAGCTTGGTGTCGCTGAGATCCAGCATGGAGTTGTTTCGATCCAGCTTGGTGTCACTTAGATTCAACCTGGTGTTGCTTAGATCTAGCTTGGTGTCACTTAGGTTCAACTTGTGGTGGCTTAAATCCAGCTTGGTGTCACTTAGATCTAGCTTGGTGTTACTTAAATCCAATTTGGTGTCACTTAGATCCAGCTTGGTGCCAGTTAGATCCAGCTTAGTGTCACTTAGATCTAGCTTGGTGCACATTCCATTTTAGGGTACAGAGAGGGGTGTGTGAAGGCAAACATGGTAAAGTTCAGACAGTCCAACTTCGATGCATAAACCCACTTGTAACAAGTATCAAGTAGTTCTTTATTGTCATACCATCTACTGTATATACAATCCACAGCATACAGGGGCATGAAATAACATTCCCTAGTATATATGCATCAAGTGCAGAGACTGTAAACAAGACAAGTGCAACACGGGTGAAAGAAAAAAGAGAATAATAGCTAATAAATAATGGACTGCATTTTTTTATATAGTGCTTTTTTCCAAAGCGCTTTACAAATTATGCCTCACATTCACCCATTCACACACTCACACACACATACTCCGGTGGCGGAGGCTACCACGCAAGGTGCCAACCAGCTCACCGGGAGCAATTCAGGGTTCAGTGTCTTGCTCAAAGACACTTTGATGGGGACAGGAGGACCCAGGGCTTGAACCTGCAACCCTCCGGTTGCCGAACGGTAGCACTACCTCCTGCACCACCATCACCCCCAGCCTAGGGTGGAGATATACCACAATATGGGGGTATCGCATATAAATGACCCTTCTGTGCATTCTGCCACTGACTTAAGCACTTTTAATAGCATTTTTTCACTACACGCTCTACAGCACTGTATTAAGTCATGCGCTTCTACATGGCCAAACACAATACTGCAATGTTCACAGAGCTGAACAAGTAAAAACAAGAAAAAAAAAAACTTTAAAAAAACATTCAGAAAGGAATGTTCCAATCTCAAACACATGTGAACAGCCATATAATATGATTCATATAACAAAGTAATATATAGAAATAATAGTATAAACAAATGTATCATGATTGGTCTACTAGGTGAATCAATTAGGCTAAAAGATTTGTGAATTAAAAAAAAACAACTTTTTTAATTAAAATGAGATAATATTGATTCAACAGAAGTAGTGTGTCCTCACAACCCTATACTACATTGGATGTACTTGCACTCCTGAGAGTGGGACTACCTGACCAGGACACTTGTCTAATTGGTAACCATTCTACACTTAATAGGGTAGATGTGTGGGTATTTAGCGGCAGTGACTAACACTTTATTTGGAGTAATATACTGTATTACAGTCTACGCTGCAGCATATATGCTTGTTCGGACTATGCAGCTGATTGCATTATTTTCTAATAAGCAATACATTCTAAATTTTCAGTCCATACTACTAATGATGCTAACATTTACACCATATCTGTTGATTAGGCATATTTGCTTGTTTACAGAATGAAGAGACAAAAAAAAAAAAAAAACTGATTTTCCTTTTTAAGCAGACAGCTGAAGTACAACAGCACAAACAACAGTTCTGTATGTTGACATTATCTACTGCCGTTTCATTTGGCTCACTGGCCTTTTCCCTCCAACAGCTGGATCACTAATAAAATATAAATTTGGACCAACAAAACAGTCAATACTGGAATTACCTAAAAATGCTACACATTCCAAACTTATGGTTCCATTAGCATGCTATCTACTGTGCCATTTTATGTTTTTTCTTTTTGCGCGTTTTTTTTTTCTTTTTAGCAGCATCTGGAGCAAACAGTGGAATTTCATAGCGTGCGCATATGACAAGTTGTTTGAATCTTTAAATGCACGTTTTACTAAGTTGCTTATTTTCCCAGGGCGCAGGAGTTCTCCCCCTATGAGACACACACACACGTTTATATTCACATCGTTATGGGGACCGTCCATGTATTTATGTCGGAAAAACCCTATCCTCAACAATGCAACCTAAACCCCTACCAAGCCTTAACTTTTACCAAAGGTAACCAAAGAAAATAAGACTTTTGGCATTTTTTAGTTTTTTGAATACAGTGAGAGATTTTTATAAGCTGGTCCCCATAAAGTCAAAATAACAAGTCTTATCAGATTATAGGGTCATCTGGTCCCTACAATGTAATATACACGACCCACAAATACACACGCACACACAAATTCACTTGCGTGGTCCCGGTCCCACATGCGAATGAAAGCGTGTGTGTGTGTTGAAAGTTATAGGGTAAAGGCAAGACATTAAGTTCAGTACTGTAATATACATACAATACTCTACAGCAAATAACGTAAATAAAATCACAAATTATAATGAAAAGATTTTCATCTCAACCTCATGAAAAATAAGGCACAAACTGCACTACGTGATCAAACAATGCATGTGGTAACAATGGGAAGTGAAAGACAGCACCTAAAACTACAGCAAAATATGTATGTATATTATACAGTAAATATATTAAAATATTGTAGAGCACAGGATCTTTATAATGAAACGGCACAATGCAGGTACCGTGTGTGCATCACTTGCTTACTGTAGTAGTATGCATACTGTATTACAAGCTAGATATGGACAGTGGGTCATTATACAGCTGGCACCTCTTCGAATTCTCCTGCACCTGTTACACTAAGCGATACACTCACTAAAATTCTACCATGTCCACTTTCAGGCATCTATTGATCGGTGAATATTATTTACCAAGGACCTCGGACACAAATGCGATTACTTGACAGAACGTCGACAGGCAGCTGTATACAGAGAAGCGCAAGGTCAGCTGTTTGGAAGCCCTGGGCAGCTGTGTTTTTTTGACGAAGCCACAGACTCACAGATTCACAAACACTTAAACATTATTGTAATGTTAGAGTTGCTGATGTGAGAAAACTTAATGGAATGTTAATGTCAATTACTACAGGCTTTATGTTTAGTATGCGTGTAGTAACCAATAAATAAACAAAAGCTTTGCCAGTTTTGGTTCCACGAATGGTGCTTTTAAGCCAACGGCTAGAGAAGTATATTAACTTTCTGGTAATTACTACCTGAGAATTGTATTTTTACGTCCTAATTTTAGTCACCCATCCAAATACGACGTGAGATTGATCGCTAAGAAAAAATAATGTGACAAAGTTCTCATATCAACGGATTCTTCTTATTCATATTATTTTAAAAGTGGCTACCCCTGACTAGCAAAAAATATACTTGGGGTTGTCTGAAATTTTTAAATTTACCATCTTCTGGACAGAACAAGATTACATTGCCTTCAGCTCCTCCACCCCACCCGGCAAGCTTCCATGTGCAAGTTCAATACGTGTCTGACAATCATGCCAAGTCTTGTTGCCTGGCAGAGAGAAAAAAAAAAACAAACAGACACAATAGGCTTTCCTGCAGATGGGCTTGGAAGCCTAAAAATGTATATTTTCGAGCTAATCTGTGCTTTAATTACTTTAAGCTGCAGAAAATGGGGGGAAAGTGTGGTTGCAAATAAAGTACATATTTTCACAACTAGAAACCAACCAGAAACCATATAGACTGGCTGAACAAAAGAACCCGTGAATACTACAGAGTAATGGTTCAAGAAAAGTTAGAACACCAATACTGTAACAAACATCAAATTGATTTTCTTCATGTTAACCCTCCATGCTGAACATTCACAGAATTACCTATGCTAATACTGTCACCTGCAATATACCTTAAGTGATCAAATAAAGATAATAGCAAAACCTGTAAAACCAGTTCTTATTTTCATTTCAAATGACAATTTTACATGTTTTATACGTATATTACATACATACATACATACATACACACATACACACATAACTACCTGCAACCCTGGAAAATATAGATGGATGGATGGCTGGCTGGGTAAATAATACTCCACCCACCCAGCGCCTTCTACTACTTCATTAACCCTTGCATTCCTGGAGCATGCCTACAACAGATGGTGGCAGGGGTGCTCCAGCAGAATCAGTGGGGGAGCACTCTTTCCATCCAAAGCAAGGATGCCATGGCCACAGGAACAGCTGGCACATACAAATACACACTGTAACTGCATACAGTCTAGAACTCCTCCTTATTGCAAACTATAATAGCCCATAAAGCAAATCAATTATTCGAAGAAAAGTATTTACATTGTAATCTGGTTTAAAATGTTATCATAATACAAATCTGCATTTTAAGAAGTACTGCACATTTTAAATTTTTTAATAGGAACTATTAATGATATAAAATTATTATTAACTCTGCAGTTTAGTCAAGGACATTGAACACAATATTGTATTATACACAGAGTCAGAATGTAACGTTAGTATGAAGAAAAATGCTAAGAGAACCAGGAACAATCAGATTCAAGAATAAGATTCACATCTGGTGGGTTCAGATATAACAAACCACACCCCCTTAAATGTATTTACCTACCTCGGACAATAGTATTAATAACGAACGAGCCCCATATATTACATACACAACCTAAAATTTACATGAGGAAATCAAATAAGATATTCATAAAATATAAGAAATTAAAAACTGCACTGCACCTTTTTTTTTTTTATAAGATTTGCTTCCCACAAAACCACAACCAGACTTTGTGCATAATGTTTATAAAATGTATGTAAATGTAATTATTGTAAGAGATCCAAGTTACAATAATTTTCAGTGTCTATCTGAATATATGACAGAATGTGTGAATGGATAGCAAAAAAACTGAATTTTGTCTAAATCTATTAAGATACAGCAACAGTTAAAAATATTAACCCATATTGTTGGATTGTATGTCCCATTTTCTCCCAACTTTGTAAGTTCAAAGTCCTGTTGCTACCATGTGGAAAGAGGTCATTTAAACTCCAATATTACACCGTGTCTTCTCGGGACGTACGTGTCTTAACCATAACTCCTTGCTTCAAAACATTTAACGGTAATCAGAAATATGTAAACAGTAAAAAGCATTAAGGCTAAACTATCTGATTAGTAATATTAATATCAGCAGCAGTACACCATGAAGGTCTATGCACTTCACATAACAAACATTTGCATGCCAGAAAAGAAATTATCTTTGTTATATGACTTCATGTTTTTCCCCAGGCAAATTAATTTCAACTGTCTTTTTACGGAAATACCTTCATTTAAACATGCACTTTCAAATAAATCTTAATTTTAGTCCTAATGTAGATTACAGCTTGTTCTTTGTATCAAATTCAACCAAGTTCTTGTTTGTTCATCTTTATCTCTGCAGTACCTCTTTATTTAATGGCTTTCATCACAATGTACGATTAATTATAGAGAAGGAAATATTATAGAAATGCTTTAGCATTCAAAAAATTAGCTTTTTGTTATATGCTATACAGAGCCAATCAAATTTTCTGCCGCAGGTTTCCAGTTTCCAATTAGATTCAAAAATACTGCAAACCGATAGTATCAAAAAAAGGTATCAAATTTTTTGTGTGTGTTTCTGTGTACTACAAAATGATCTAATACTTTGACACAATGGCCCATTTTGCACAACTGGTCAAAAACCCAGAAACCATAAGCTATTAACCATTTCAGTATACAGGAAATATGCACTTACTCAGACAATCTGACCATCAAGTCATTAGCCCCGGAAATGAATGTTGCCCATGAGGAGGAAAACTAACAAGAATAGGTTCATCCCTCCATCCAAGCTCCACAGCCACGCATCTACCGCAGGGTCACAATAAGCATCCAGCCTACCCAGGAAACATACAGGGCATAAAGCAGGAAACACCCTGGATGAGCGGCCAGGCAAGAAAAGGTTCATTTAAAAGTAGCTTTTATACTAAAGATACACAGACAGATACACAAGGGAGACTCCACACACTTCCCAATCCAAAACGAGCTCAGAGCATTGATCCAGGCCACAATCAAAACAAAAATAAAGGGGAAAAAAAAAGAAAAAAAATTATCCATTTATAAAAGTGCAAATATTTTCTACTAGTGTCCACTTCACACTATTTCTATGCTTTGATTTCACTCATCGACAGCAGAAGACAGCGCATAATATTCAAACAGATACACTATATACTAGTTGTAACATCCATTGATCTACCACATCTGCAAATACAATAAAAAGCAACAGCAATAACTACAATTGAACTCAGGCTGACTACAAAGGTCACAAAAAGCATAAGAGGAGACCCAAAGCATGGAATTATTATTTACATAAGTATTTGCATTAACAGTACTAATAAAAATGCTATTATTACTAAAATGTCCATTAACAGCTAATCCAATGCACAATTACAGCACAGCTCTTTGTAATTGTTCTGCTTACTAGGAGGAAGATAAACATTATCAGAGGCAATGGACGGTAGGAGGGGGAAGAAAATGATTAAGTGACAGGTTGCCTAGCTTCAGCTTTCTCTTGAATGCAATCCATCCTTTTTGATTGACAAGCATGACCAAACCAGATTTAAATGAACAGAGAAAAGGAACACTCAAGCATGAGAGGAGCATTTTATCAGTCTGTGTACAAGTACATGAAATGGAGCAGGATATTATTAAAACATTCTTACTCTGATCTGTGACTTAATAAGTTATGCTGATTAAGAAAACAAAAATATGACATGTGATCTGAATATCAGCTTTGGCCCAAATTTCTCAGATGCTAAAAACTATGACTGGCAGAACGAAGCTTTACTGATCATCTGTACAGCCATCCTTCGACAAAGGAAAAGCAGCAGATCAGCAAGAGTTTTCAATCACCCCCTAAACTGATATTTCAGCCAGGAGAAAAAAATATAAAAAAGAAAGAAACTGTTATACAAATTCACATTTTACAGATTATTCTAAGTCCTTCTGACTGTCTTCTGTAAATTGCACGGCGACAGAAAAAAAAATATCCACTTTCTCTTCTCACAATAAAACAAAATTCAATTAAATACACTAGCTAAGAGCAAGCTGAAAAACTTAACATGTATATTGAATCTGATTTTGTTACAAATTTTAAGGCAATCATAAGATGGTTTGTTTGCTACCTGTTACCACAAAAAACAACCATGAAACACTGGATGATTCACTAACTGATCATAATCACAGAACATTCTGACAGGGACATATGCTCTAGAAAAACATGGCAGGGCTCAGCTTGACTGCTTACAACAGAGAACAACAATACCAAACATATATGGCATGGCACTAATATATAGCTTTTTAAAATTAAAACTGTTTTTTCCTGGTAGTAATAATAATAATAACAATAATAATAATATGCAAGAAAACAACTGCATTTTCTATCCTGGCGCTAAAGCTAACTGAATTAATTTGAATTTAATATTTTATAAATGCATTAAATCTTGTTATAAAAAAATAAAACAAATATAGAAAAACTAAAAATATTCTGGTTTGGGAAAAAAGTACTGTGAACAAACATCAAACAAGAGCTTTAAAGAATAATCATAGCAAAAAAAATGTTTAATTTTCAGATGACAGACATCTTGATTAAACTTATCTGCACATATGACTATATGAAAACACACTTAAAATGCAAGTACCACTCGCATAAACTTCAAATGCAGCCCATACTAAGAATTATAACTTGGCTTCCGGTCTGATTCACACATACTATAGTCCAAATGTTGCCATGTGGTGACAAAACCACAATCACTAGAATCAAAATGATTTCTATCAACAACCAGTTTGAAAAAATGTCAAATAGAAATGCATCTCACATACTACTCAGAAACATTTGACAAAAACTGAAATGTTTACCAAATAAATGATAAAACCACAATTTCCAAATTCATACACAACACTCTCTAAAACCTTTTAAAGCAAATTGTGATTAACATACTTGAGTCAGTAAAATGTCCACTTCCAAGGGATGTTGGTCCATTTTTTCCACTGCTTACAGGGGGAGAAAACATCTAAAAGAAGACAAACAAAACTTAAAAAAAAGATTTTGCTAAAGTTAATTACATTATCGAATGGTTAATCTAACACATTAAATTGGTATGCACAGCTTGTTTGGGAGTGTATTATTCTTAAAAATGTTACTGTGTGAAACATTCATGAAACATACAATAGCATTTGCTGTCAAGATAGAATAATTATTAAATAGGAAACTTGAACAAAGATTTCGTTCTCTCCTAATGCTGAAAGCCAGAGTATATTTTCTCATACTTCAACTTCAGATATTCATTCGCTTCTTAATAGTTAGTCGAACTATCGGATTAAGCCCTCTACAATTAAAAAAAGGAAACGAGCAAACTCAGTGCTACCTACCCGTAAATTCGCGTAATTCCACGGATAATCTTAAAATTACCCGTCGCTCTTTTCTACCAAATTTGTCTATATACAATTAAATTAGGAAAAAAACATAGATAGAAAAAAGTTAAACTATTATTCGGAAGCAAAGCGTTTGCCACGGCTAAGCTTTAAAGGACGCGGCGATACTGAAGTTAATTACGCATTTAAGGCTGCCAGTAACAAAACAATGGGAGGAAAAAAACTATACAATGATGGATTCACAACATGTATCACTAAATCTCAATGGCCGTCCAACTTTCTTCTCTACTCTTTACTTTCAGCAAGACAATCCAAGATCGTATCAAATACCAGTGAATCATGCTTAACATCTGAGATAAAATGTATACTACAGCATTTCGATTGTCTATGTAATAAAGAAATATACTTAAGATATACTACCATTGATGTCGGGAACATTTTCGAATCGTTGTTTCGCATCTATAAAACAACAAGATTGCTAATGCAATATCATATTTCTCTGCACATGTTCTGGAAAACACTTAATCATTTCAACCACAATTAGTAAATATAAGCGGTATGGAGTCATGTTAAATTCATTGTTGACCAAAAAAATCAACACTAAAATAAATGTTATTTATAACCAAAAAGGTAAACGTCATGAGAATAGTATTTTACAGTGATTATGTATAGCAATTGCTTACCGCACTGAAATCCAATAAGTCGCTGAGTTCTTTGTCTGTCCCTAAGGCAGCCATTCGCTGTTGGTGATGCATTTTAACTAAATCACACAAACCTAAAAACATGGGAAAAACTGCGGTGAGCCAGCTTTCGCACTAATAAGGAAGGGGCTCTATGTTCTTCAGAACCACAGATGACTCACTCACAAGATTCCACTTCGACTTTAAACCTATTCTCTCTTAATACATCATTATGCAACAGGAGGTTGACGTTAATCAATCCAGTACAGTAATAAAAGTAACCCATATTAAAGCAAGTGTCTCTCAAGCCAGAGTTTGATTCCTATAGATTAAGCAGTTTACCTTGGAAGTGAAATCCTATACAAAAGTGTATATATTTACACACATACCATACATATATATAACTACATAAATACCGCAGACAGTAAAAACTACGTGACTTAACGATTCAAGTAAAAAATACAACTGAACGATTGTAAATATTCATAATATATCAAGTACCTAATTGTGTGGACTACGGATCGTTTTGTGCTTGCTTTCAACCTAGTTTTCAGCCCATGGGCGCCGCGAAATGGTGTGTTTGGACAGCCACCTAGCTACCTAACAGTTCATGTGTTGGTAAGTTCATTTTTCGCTTTCGGATGCGCTAGTTGACAATTACTGAACACCCCGCAAAGGATACATTATTTTCTATATTATTTCTAACCCCGATTTTTCATAGTATAATTAATGTTACCTTCTCGTCTATGATTTGTGTGAAGTGCAAGTATTTATTCGCATGAAAGTAAAGGTGGAAATGGGATGCATACATACGTACGGTATGTAGAAATATCGGTAAAGAAGTGATTTGCATAAAATGAATCTACAATAATTCAGGCCGCGCAGCTTTCACTCATATTAATCAATAAGCTTAAGAATATCAACTATAAAATAGTAAAATATAGCCGACATTCGAAAAACATCTGAATGTTAAACTTCAGATAAGACTGAGTTATAATAATACAAAATACGATTAACTCCGCGATTGTATTAACTATTGTAGTTAAAATTACAGCTTTTTACTTGAGTATGGATAACAGGCGACAAACATTGTTGAATAGCTACATACTTAACATGTGCTGCGCGCAAATCTTACAATAAAAGTGTGTGCATGTTTGTATGCGCCTAGATATGTCACTAGGCAGCATTATTTCTTATACATATGAACCGACAAGCAGTCTGAAGGAAAAATAAATTAACTTAAACACTGCGAAAGTACTGAAAACAACAAATAAAATGTTGTTTTCAGTTTCAGTGCCTGTTATACGGCCATTCGTGTCAAATGATAAATTGCTAACGGAAACATAATCTGGTTAAGCATCAGAAAATGGAATATTAGAATAATCGTTAGAGTACATTTTTCGTCCATGAAAAGGGAATGCTACCATATCAAATAACACGTTGGTTACAGTCCTCCAAAAACGACTCGGCTAAGTAGCTAACTGCATATATAAAGCGTAAATTATAGTTTCCCAACATGACCCACTTGCAGAAAATGAAGTTGCAGCTATGTCCAGATGTTCCTTATTATTTGGCTGCTGCTCTTGTTTGTTTTAATATTCCATTTAGAAAGCGACCCGATTAACTAGCTACTTTCCATAACCCTAAACGACATACTACAGTATTATGAAATGCACAGTATAGTACAGCGTGCATGATAAAGTCACGTCAACATCCGGGACGTGCGTCGCCCTGCAGGTCCGGGTCACGTTCGTCTGATGTCACGCGATTTCTACGTCCGTCCGAACTGATCGCGCGACGAGCGTTTGCCGCCAGTTTGGGAGTGTTACAGTCCCGTCTGGTGAAAAGAAATAGATCGCAAATAATTTGAAAAATAAGCAGGACTCATTCATGAGGGATACATTGTAGCATGTGTCGAAAGAAGAAGACGAACTTGTGTTGATTTCATGTAGTTGTTTTGAGTTTTTAGAAACCGTAGTTGCAAAACTATGGGTTTTTATTTAATGTTGTAGCGTCATAACCTGGAGAACTCCGAAAATGTGAAAAAGCAATATCGTTTCATTCCTGTAAAGTGCCCCGCCATTCCAGTTAGTTCCATGGCGATTTCAGCAGTTACACTATAAATAAATATCCCTATATGTTCAATTAATTAAATTTCCGAGATACTTGTATGATAGGAAGCTTTCCCAGATTAGTCATTTAAATATAGATGTATTTAAACACAGTTCAAATGAAATGGGCCAAAGACAAACATGTTGTATTTATGATATTAAAAGTACCAGACAGGTTTTCTTGCTTTGAATTGTGCTGTGCACCTTTTCATCTTCTTCTTTGAAGTAGTTAACACATTTTTGTATTGTTTTGTTCAAAGATTTATACTGAGTATGTATTGGGTATATTGTATTATGGATTATGAATTGTAATATTCTATTTTATATATAAATTATATAGTCTTTGCATTAATTTCTTGTTCATCGGTTTCTTGTGCTTGTTTATTCCGTTAAGAACAGCTGGACATGAGTTTAGACTGAAGACATGTTACCTGCCTGTTGTTTAATAATATTCAGTAGGCAGTTTTTCATTGTGCCATAGGTTGATGACAAGAGAGAGTCCTTGACATATATGTTGTTTTTTTGCAATGTGGCCGCTATAGGGGATCCTGGATGCTTTCTACAGCAGGGGTCACCAACCTTTTTGAAACTGAGAGCTACTTAACGGGTACTGAGCCATACGAATGTTGTTTAGATATTGTCACTTTCAAATCTGTATAATTGCAAATGTGATTAAAGAAGAATAGCAACAGGATAAAATGAAATTTTAGACACTGCTCAATGGTGAGTTGTGCTATTTTTAGAACAGGTCTGCGGGGCAACTCATGTGGTCCTTGGGGGCATCCTGGTGCCCGCGGGCACCATGTTGGTGACCCCTCTTCTACAGGCATGCTGTAGTATTTATTTTCTTTATAATTTGAAAAGAGACACCTTATTGAGATATTTTTAAAAGACTGTAGTCAAAGAAAAGAAAATGAGATTTGTATGATTTGACCTACAGTATTTTTATTTACTATATAAATATTACAGGTAATTAAAGGTACATTAATTGCTGTAAGCCTGTTGATTATTTCAAGAAACAGAAGTCACAAGGGGTACAAGTTCATCGCTGGGCACCCACCCACTCACACACTGTGTAATTTAGAGTCACCAGTTTGCTTAACTGCAATTTGTTTTGGACTGTAGAAAGAAACTGGAGTACCTGGAGGACCCCTTGCAAAAATGTGGAGAACATGGATGTGAAGCACACAGCTTGCAGGTGTTTTCCCAGGTCTTCCCCAGACACTCTCGGCTCCTCCTCTGTTGATCATAGTATCTGTTTGGCTTCAATGTGAGCATGGAGGTTGCACAGTCTCCCGGAGTAGCGTAGGTTTACTCCTGTGGAATAAAACCATGCAGTCAGGCCGACGAAATCCCTGCAACTCCTTGTGATTGTTTTGAAGCTTGTGTGCTAATGTGTCCTGCAATGGACAGGATCCCATCCAGGGTATACTATATCTCTTTGGATATTTTTTGCACCTATAAAACCATGTACCAGAAAAGCAGTATGGTAGAGGGAAGATTTTATTTTTACTATAATAATAATTACACTCAATGATTATTTGCTGTATCAGACTTACAAAGGAACTACACATTTTAAATGTGTTAAACTACACACAGTGGTGTAAACTGAAAAATTCACTGATAGGAAGTAAAGACAAATAGATATCGTTTAGTCTTAAAATCGTTACTATTTGCTAAGCACCTGTGGGAGAATGCAGCAGCAGAGGAGAGGGAGAGGGACCAAAATTGTAATCTGTTGCCAGTGCCCTTGGGTAGATGTCTGGGACTGTGCAGGCCTTGGTATCAGGGACTGAATTACTGCACATTCACTTTTTCTCTGGTTCTCCACCAGAGGCCTTACCACAGACATCTTCATTCTTCCTATTTGAAAAAAAATGGAACTAACATACTATTGTAATTCAAAATGCTGGTTAGCCCACTGCTTTCCCTTAAGTTTTTACCCTTGCACTGTCTTATCGAAGTTTCTATGGTCGACTCATTCAAATTCCTGGGGACCACTACCACCAACACATTGAAGTAGGACATGCAAGTTACCTCCATGACTAAAAAAGACAGAAATGACTGTTCTTCCTACGCCAACTCAAGAAGCTCAACATCTCACAATGCCTCCTACTGAACTACTACTCTGCCATCATTGAGAATGTCGTGACATTTTCCATCACCATCTGGTTTCCTGCTGCCTCCTCCCTCCCCAAGACCAGGTTACAATGTGTGGGCCGCTCAGCTGAGAAAATCAACCAGCTGTCAGCTGCCAACACTAGAAGACCTGTTCACAGTCAGGGCAAAGAGAAGAGTTTGGAAGATCGCTGCTGATTCCGCCCACCCAGATAGCCACCTCTTCACCAAACTGCCATCAGGAAGTAGAAGTCCATCACAACCCAGACCTCACACCATCTCCGCAGCTTCTTTCCTACAGCCATCCAACTCCTGAATCAACTCGCCTGGTACCTCAGAAATCCCATCACCCAAATGAAATTCACTCACCCAAAGACAATTCCCATCTTCCCTTGCCTGACATCTTACCTCCATGGTCAAATTGCACCAATGGTTTAATTTGCACCATAACACTGAACAACTTTTTTCCTTTTTCTTTTTTGTAATAGTCCAGTTATCATTCTGTTCTTCTTTGGCAGAACTTTCACACTGGTGCCCACATACTGGTTTTCCATGCACTGGCAGACGTTTTTGCATATGGTAGTCTGATGTTATTATCTTAAGATATCTTGCACTGTGTGCTCCATAAATTTGTCTTCTGTTAATCTGTAATTTCACCTGTATTCTTCTACGCATATATGTTCTTTCAGGTGTTTTTCTGTATGTCTTGTGATTTTTGTCCTGTGATTCATGTTTGGCACTGGACCACACACAACTCTGGTATGTTCGTAGAACTTTGTACAATACTGGCAATAAAGTGTCTGAGTTCTGAGACGCCAAGCAGGTAGCATGGTCACCTGAACAGGTGCAGCTGGGCTCAGAAAAAGCTGAGTTCACATCTAGGGCAAAATGTTTTGCTTAAAAGACCATTTGCCATGCAAAGTTTATCGATATCAGTATAGAACTTACTTGATTGAAAATGTGAACTAAACTAAGCATGAAAGCAATGACATCTGAAGCATGTACAGAAGCAGTCTTTATTCCCACTCATTCCACTGTGGTCTTTTATCCTATATATCTTACAGATCTATGGCATACAGATTTTTCACTTATTTTCATTTATTCTATACAGCACAAAGTAAGCTTAAATTAATAAGTTCGTAGTCACAGGCTGGTCACAGTGCCCCTGCTAATCCCGGTCCACCACTGAAAGCACCTTCCATGGCCAAAAAAGTATCTGAACTGGACCTTGGCATGATGGAAGAAGGTCGTCTGGTCATCATCCTATAGATGTGTCATGCATCTCTGGGATGCGTTGGACCAACAAGTCCAATCCACAGCTACGCATTCCCATACACATCAGAGCTCAATGCGCTGTGTGTTATGACACATTACTCCAGTGACCATTTTAAAAATTATTTGCGGTTTGTGCCACTGTAGCCCTTCTGTTGGTATGTACCAGATGAGATAGCCTTCGTTCACATCTCACATTATCCAGTCTTAGCTGCCCAACCCCCTGTCATCAGTTCATGGTTTTTCACCCTTCAGATCACTCTCAGTGAGTACTCACCACGGCCAACACTAAGCAGCCCACGAGCCTTGCCATTTCAGAGATGCTCTGACCCAGTTGTGTGACTATAATGATTTGGCTCTTGTTAAAGTTAATCAGATTTTTCCTTCCTGCACATTTCTTCTGCATTCAACGTGTCAGCTACAATTCCTAAGTGCTAGCTTATCATACAATATATCCCAGACCTCTCATAAGTTCAAAAGCACATGGGTAGGTGAATTGGTGTCTATAAATTGCCCGTAGTGTATCACTGTGTGCCCTGATGAACTGCCATCTTGCCCAGGGTTTCTCTTGCCCTTCCCTTGATGGGGTTCAGCAATATCATGATCCTGTATTTCATAAAGCAGTTTTGGAAAATGGGCCACTGTGACCTAGTATTGGACAAGAAGTTATGGAAAATGGATGGGTTATTATTTATTATTAACTGTTATGCTGGATTAGTATGGTGCAGCCAAGCTTTCTGCCTGCCGTCCTTCCTTATTGGTTGTAACTCAGGGATCTGGGTGGACACTAGAACTTGGCTATAAAGTGTTGCCAAGACAAAGAGTGTACAAGGGTGGATCCAGGTGTGGTGTGAACCAGGGATGTGAGAATCTGAAGCAAAGACATGGGAAGGGTGACCATAGAGATGGAATCAGGAACCAAGAAACGTTCACCAGGATAAGTGTAAGAACAGTAGACATTCTTGGTCTAAGTAAAGGAACAAAGCCAGGAAACTGAAAACCATTGGACTTGGACATACTATGGCTTGGGACATACTGCTGTCATATGGAGCAATAAGACAAAAGCTCAGGTTCTGCAGCCAGGGTTACAGACAACAGAACTCATAACTGGCAACAGTGTCAGTTCCCTTCACAGGTTGAAAACTATGAGCAGACAAACCCAGGTGTCCCTCCAAAACCGAAGGAGAAATAACAGTGTAATTTAATTGAATTGGAATGAATTTCTTTTAAATGCTGACAATTCAAAATTTAACCTTTGTTGGTATCACAAAATTAGAACTGTGCATACAACTGTGATTTTGCTTAAATATATTCCAGTATGGCTATTTATTCCTTTCCTTTAGCCAAGGGACAAGGAAATGTTTTTCACAAAGTGATTCACATTTGGTGCATCACACGTTTCACTATTATTTAATTTAATGTGGTAATATTCCTTTGTGGATTGTGTTAATAGCGAATAATAATGCTTATAATATTATTACTAACAACAGATACATTTTCCCTGCAAAACACTTCAGAAAGCTTGATGAAAGTAGACCAATCCCAGAGGATAAGAAGCAATGACCTACCTAATTCCTTTGTCCCATTCAGCCACAGAATGAAAGTTCTGTAAATTAACATAGTAATATCTCCTGATGCCTGAAGGGTAATACTAGACATTTTACAGGTTACTTCCAGTGCAATTGCTACAAATTACCCACATAAATCCAAACACCTCTACTGATAAATATTTATTCAGAGATGTGAAATTAATTTCATTTGCTGCATGCGTTCACAGCTCGTTTAACTCTCTTTTAGGTTGTCCAACAAAACAACAACAATAATAATACCTCTTTGATGAAAAATGGCACAGCAACAAATCATGGATATTTATTCTTCCATTTTAGTCGCTGGATTCTAAAAGACTATTAACAGGTTTTGTTCTATAAAAATGAATAATGAAAGAAACATGTGACTATAGTGGTCATTTGAAAACATTCCAGTCATTTATCATTATAGTATAAATGTTTACAGTTATTGTTTTTAAATGAAAATAAATCACAGTGATGGATTTTCTTCATGTTTCAGTGAAACCCTAGCAACACAGTTAACCAATGGTCATCATTGACACTTAACACATTAAAATTTTCTCACCTTAGAAGGGAGAATACAGCAGTAGACTCATGACAAATAATAATAGTATATATGCATCTATGTGACACTGTATTTCATGGTTTATCAAAACTGGCCCAGGGAAAATGTTACTGCTCTAATAAGTCATTTATTAGAAGAAACACAGTATCTCATTTTAACTTTAACCGACATATGTTTACTATCTGAATTATACTCAGTGACAAAAAAAGTTAAGCACCCAGAAGTATTGGTCTGATTTGGATGTAATTTGGTACATGTGCAGACCAATGATGGGTATGTAAATAATTCGATATGCAAGAAGCTGGCACTCTTAGTCACCAGACATACTGTAGGGGATGCCTTGTAGACGCATTAGACAGCATTACCAGCACTTGATGGAGTTTGATAGGGGGGGGCATTGTGGGTTTACATGAAGTCGGCTGGTTGTTTTGTACAATTTCCTGGTATGTAGGGCATGCAGATGTCACAGTCGCCCGATGTTGGAACCAATGGGCACATGAGGACAACCACACATGTTGTGAAGGTTCCGGTCACCCAAGACAGACCCCACCAAGGGAGGATTGTCATATTGTGCAGCAAGTAGTACAGAACCCCATGACATCTGCACCTCCCATCTGGACACAGGTATTGGACTTGCTACAACACTCCGTGTCATCTTGCACCATGTCTCAAGAACTGGCATGATCCGGACTATCAGTTCACCATCACATGCATAGGCTGCCGATAACACCAGCGCAGAGACGGCTGTGTTTGAAGTGGTGCTGTAACTGGGAGGCATGGGCTGATGACAAGTAGCATCCTACCATGTTCAGCGTTGAATCTCGGCTGTGCATTACCATGGATGACTGTCGTGTGTGTATATGGTGGCGCAGAGGGGAGAGGACCAATCCTGTCAAAAATAAGAAGGTGCACATCAAGTCAGAAGTCAATTTAAGAACTCGAGTTCTGATCTCTGGCAGGTACACATATGAGGTTTAAGGACATCTGAATATCCCTCAGCAAATAAAACCATGTAGAAAAAATGTGTGGTTCAATTATCTGAAAGCTGTCTGATAACACACCTATCTGCACAGTTTTTTTATCACACACAAGATTAAAATGTTAAATGTGGCTTAACATGCCAAAGGAATGATCTGTGAACCCAAAATTCCGCATAGTTACACTTAAGTAATTAGACAATGAATGTTTAGTCTCCATGTAAACATTCGGACCCCTCCATGAATTGCTACCCGATCATGGTAGAGGGATTTATGTGCCTTTGCGGTCCCAGGAAAT
Organism: Hyperopisus bebe; assembly: GCA_026777045.1. Classification (NCBI taxonomy): domain Eukaryota; kingdom Metazoa; phylum Chordata; class Actinopteri; order Osteoglossiformes; family Mormyridae; genus Hyperopisus; species Hyperopisus bebe. Next base: position 25,801,668 of record JAODJW010000117.1, on the reverse strand, counting down.
ACGGTGTTGGGGAAATTGCCCCTGGTAGGGTCTCCCAAGGCAAAGAGATACTAGGTGAGCGGTTAGACAAAGTACGATTCATAAAGACCCCCAATGGAAAGATACAATTACAGTAAGATAATGTGACCCCCATCTGGATTGGGGAGACGGGGGTCCCACCCTGGCAGGCCTGGGGGGAGACCTTGCAGGTGAGTACCTGGTGGCTGTGTCTCTACCCATAGGGCCCGGCTAGGCATAGCCCGTGGGGGTTGGGTGCAGTCTAAATCGGAAGGCAGTTAAAGGTAGGGGCCTCGGTGGACCAATCATGGGCTACAAAATCTGGTTCTAGGAACACAGAACGTACCCTCTTTGGTGGAAAAGGCTGTTGCTGGAGGGAGAAAGATACCAACTACATATAGCTGGGCTTACCTCAACACACAGCTCAGGCTCTGGAACAAACCTCCTGGAGAGGGGGTAGATTCTATTTCACTTCGAAGTTGCCCATGGTAAGATGCACTGGGCAGGTGTGGGCCTACTCATAGCTCCCCAGTTCAGCAGCAGTACGTTGGAGTTCAGCCTGGTGAACGAGAGGGTTGATTCCTTTCAACTTGCAGGACAGGGTCTGACTGTTGTATGTACAGATGCACCTAACACCAGTTCAGAGTATCCAACCTTCTTGAGGACTTTGTTTGGGATACTGGATGGTGCCCACTCTGGGGACTTCATTGTTCTACGGGGGGACTTTATCACTCATGTCGGTAAGAACAATGAAACCTGGAAGCGTGTGACTGGGAAGATGGCCTGCCTGGTCTGAACCCAAGTGGTGTTCCAATTGGAATTTTGTGCTAGCCTGTTTGTCCATACCAAACACCGTGTTCGAGGATAAGGTTGTTTATAAGTTTGCCTGGCCCCAGAGCACCTTAGGTTACCGATTAATGATCAATTTTGTAATTGTATTGTTGGATCTGCAACTGCATGTTTTGGACACTCAGGTGTAGAAAGGAGCTGAGCTGTCAACTGATCACCACCTGGTGGTAAGTTGGATCAGATGGCAGGGGGAAATGCCAGATAGACCTTGTAGTCCCAAACACATAGGAAGGGTGTGCTGGGAACATCAGGCCCCTGTCCAGGCAATTTTCACTCGCACCTCTTGCAGAACTTCTCAGGAGGCTGGAGACATGGGTGATGTTCCATGCCTCCCCTAGTGAGGTGGCTGTGCAGAGCTGTGACTGTAAGGCTGCTGGTGCCTGTCGTGGTGGCAATCCCCTGACCAAGTGGTGGAGCTGTAAAGGGAGCTGTCGGGCTGAAGCAGAAGGCCTTCTGAGTTTAGTGAGCTTGTGGGACTCCTCAAGCAGCTGACAGGTACTGGCAGGCTAAGTGAAATGTGGCTTTGGCAGATCCTATAGCAAAATCCCAGGAGTGGCAGCAGTTTGGTGAGAAAATGGAAATTGACTTGGCAAACCGTCAGGCAACTCAAGAGGGGGAACCAGAGCTTTACTTATGTTGTTTACAGTGGGGATGGAGTCCTGTTGACCTCCAATAGGGAAATACAGCCGCAGAAAAAATTAAGAGACCACAGCACAAATTTTTCTCTCATTTCTCAATTTATGGGTGTACATCAGTGAATAATGTTGTTGTTTTTTTGTTGCAAATTGCAGCCTGGTTCTTCTCTGTTTCTCATTAATGAAGGGCTTCTTCCTTTCTTTATGGGTCTTCAGTCCTGCTTCTAGGAACCTGATATGCATGGTCTTAGCAGTGCACTTCACACCTGCACTTAATGTTTCCTTTTGAAGGTCACTTGATGCCATCCTATGATTCATGAGAACCTGTTGGATAAGCTAATGGTCATCTCTGGCATTAGAAAGTCGCTTCTCTCCTTCACCTGTCTGGCTTCTGGGATGGACTCACCCATCACTAGGGCTCCGTTTACTGAAGTGGATGAGAGTTTCTGAAAGCTCTTAATGTTGTTGGGCTGTGTTGCTGACATGCATTTTCAGCTTCAGGGGGATCACACTCTGCAGCCTCCATTGGAAGATTTATGCCAGGGTATTGGAGAGGAGGGTCTGTCCATTGGTCAAACCTCAGATCCAGGAGGAATAATGTAGATTCTGTCCTGGTCTTGGAACAATGGACCAGCTCTTCACCCTCACAAGAATACTGGAGGGTTCATGGGAGTTTGTCCAACTAGTTTACATGTGTCTTGTGGACTTGGAAAAGGCATACAACTGTGTCCCTCAGTGGGTTCTGTGGGGGGGTTCTTAGGGAGAATGGGGTACTGGGTCCTAGTGGGTGTTGGACTTCACCAGGGCTGTCCTTTGTCACCAATTCTGCTCATAACTTTTATGGACAGAGTTTCTAGGCAGAGCCAAGGGGTGGAGGGGGTCCACTTTGGTGTCCTCAGGATCGTGTCCTTGCTTTTTGCAGATGATGTGGTCCTGTTGGCTTCATCGTGTTGTGACCTGCAGCATGTACTTAGAGAGTTTGCTTAGATAGTTGAGTATGAAGCCACCAGGATGAGGTTATGGTTCTCAACAGGAAAAGGGTGGATTGCCCTGTCCTTATGGGTTACTGCCTCAAGTGGAGGAGTTTGAGCATCTCAGTTATTGTTCACAAGTGAGGGATAAAGGATGCAGGAGATCAACCGGTGGATCAGTATAACATCAGCAGTAATGTGATAGCTGTATTGTTCTGTCATGAAAACAAGATAGCTGAGCCAGAAGGCAAAGCTATCAATTTACTAGTCATTCTATGTTCCTACTCTCATCTGTGATCACAAGCTTTGGATAGTGACTGAAAAAGTGAGATCACAGGTACAAGCAGTAAAAATTCCAGAGTGTCTGACAACATATTTTGGTTTAGTTTTAGTATTAGTCTTTTGCTGAAAATGCAATTTTGATCATCTTCAATCTACATGGATAACCACCCCAAGATGTTCCAGGGAGAGACAGATCGGGTCCATTTTAATGATCTCCCTGCTGACCAGCAGAGCCCATGAATGAGAACTGAGAAGTGTGCGCTGTTGAACTCACTGGTTAACATCATCTGGGACCACCACCGTTTCCTCACTTGGACTGAGCCCCGTGCCTCATTCAGTTCCTTTGCCTGTTGGACCCTGAACCCATGCAGATAGGCAGAGTCCTGCATCCCCCTGCCGAGTGCCAGCAGACACTACAGCTCCAGGTCTGCCTCTACTGTGAGTAGTCAGATTACAACATCCATGCCTGTCCGGTTTAGCCGTCTTGGGAGTTCCTGGCCCCCTCTCAAGTAGGAGTGCTCACCCCAGTGATGATCACCCAACAGCAAGTTGTGGTTCTAGTCACTCTGTTTTGGGAGGGGGCACAGGTGAAGAAGAGAGTCCTGTTGGACTCAGGAGCTGTAAGCATCGACTATAGCTATATCCCTCTGGAACCAGTGTTCCCTCACCAGCCGCGGGGCAGACAGATCCCCACTAGCCTCCAGCTGGGAAGCCCATGAGATTGCTCCTCTGGTGATGCAGGTCGACACTTCACTTCAGATCCAATTCCTGGTCCTCCCTTTGGTCTGGGATGGAGTTATCCAAGGGCACTCATGGCCGCAGTTGCACAATCCTCGCTTCGATTGGTCGTCGCCACAAGCCACTGTCCCTCAGCCTTGGAACAGCTCAGAGCAGCCTGGGTCTTTCCAGAAATTCTACCTATGATGTGCATCCAACAACATGGAAAACAGTCTACATTATTAAGGTTGATGCCTCTGAAGTAGAGGAGTCAGGGCCATTCTTTTGTTTTGTCAAGAAGACTATGGGAGGATGCACCTGTGCAGCTTCTTTTCATGGAATCTCACCCCTACAGAGTGAAATTACAATATCAGCAATTGGGAGCTGCTGGCAATCAAATTAGCCAGAAGGCATGGCAGCATCGGTTGGAGGGGACGGCGCACCCCTTCCAAGTGTTGACTGACAGAATCTGGAGTACATTTAGGTCAGCTAAATGGTTAAACACTCATTAGTCTCGATGAGAACTCTTCTTCACCAGCTTTGATTTACAGGTCTGCTATGTTCCAGGGCAAAAAACTTGAAAGCCAACACCTTGTCACAATCAGTTTGACCTTCCTGCGCTTTGGGAGGAACTAGTTCCCCTCTTGCCAGAATCTTGTTTTGTAGGTTCTGTGACCTGATTCCAGGAGGGGGCCCTCCACTAATGGGGTCTGCCACCTGCTGACTGCCCTCCAGGAAAGGTATATGTTCCTCCCACGTTTCGAACCACTGTACTACAATGGGTGCACCCTCCCTCAGACCTTTTCATCTGGGCGTGTCCACCACTGCCCACCTGACATTACTGGTAGCCTGACTGAAGGTGAGAGATCAAAGAATTCGTTATGTCCTGTCTTGTGTGTGCCTAGAACAAGGGATCCAAGATGAAACCAACAGGTCTGCTTCACCCACTCCCTATGCCAGATTCACCTTAGTCACATCTGCCACTTGATTTCATCACCTACCACCCTGCTTCCTGTGGCAACATGGTAATTCTCACAGTTGGACGGTTTCTCCTGGATGTATCGACTTATAGCACTCCCCAAATTCCCCTCAGCCACTGAGCTGACTGATGTCCTGTTCATTGGGTGTTCTGGTATTATGAGATACCCGAGAGCATCAGATCAGACAGGGGGCCTCAATTTGCTGCGGGGATCTTCTATGCCTTCTGTGCCTATTTGAACACCTCTCTCAGTGACACTTCCAGCTATCACCTGCAGTCCAATGGTCTCACAGAGTGGACGAACCAGGAGATCAGGAAGACCTTCTGACTCCTGTGTGCCTCCAACCTGATGCAGTGGACCCGCTACCTACCCAGGGCAGTGTATGGCAAGAACTCCCTTTTCCAGCGTTCCACTAACTTCACTCCATTTCAGTGCATCATCATGTATCAATCTCCTCTGTTCCCCTGGAACTCCCAGCCTAGTGCGGTTCCTTTGGTTAAGGAGTGGTTCTGCTGCAGCTGACAGGTATGGAAGCAAGCACACCACCAATTCTGCGCGAAGTCCGTATGACAAGCCCAGGCTAACTGCCACTGCTACCTAGGCCTGAACTTCCAACCCAGCCAACGGGTCTTGTTCTCTGCCCGTAATCTGCACCCCTCTACTTGCCATAAATCATACATCAGCCCTGTGAGCCACTGCCTGCAGCTGCATGGCATTTACCACATCTCACATGTCCTTGCTCAAGCCTATCTGCTAGAGAGTGGCCATCCCTCTGAGGATGTCACAGGATGTTATGCTCCCCTCCCCTCATGAGAATGCTGCTCTGCTGCATCAACCCTGCCACAGTGGAGACACCTGCTCCCCTCTCTACTTAACCTTGTTCCTCTTAGCACTCAGTGCAAGGTATTGTTGATCCTAATGAGAATTACTGAGCATTCTTCCTTTTGCCCTCTGTTCAGTCCTGACCTATCCTGCCTGGCTGACTTACTCCAGCCTGGCCCTGATCCTGATGCCTCACATCTCGAGTGTTCTGTGTAGGACTGATTTCTCTGGCGTCTGAATTCTCCTGCTTCACAACCCCGACTCCAAACCTGCCTGTCGATTCCAGTTCTGTTTGTCTGTTGTCCAAAATAAATCCCCTGTGTACTGCATTTTGGGTTCCAGAGTTTCTGTTCACAACAACAATGTGAAAACTTCAATATATCACAGTGGTCCAGGCAAGAAAGACACCAGGGGTTTTTTGAATTACATGAATAGAACACACTGGGGAAGACCACAACATAAAGGGACCACAAGGGATCAGAACTAAACTGGAGAAAAAAAAAACAACTAGAAAGAACCATAAACAAACATACTAAGGGATCCCGGCAACAGAACTAGGAAAACCTGGCAGGGTAACAACACACAGTAATATATGCAATGACAGACTAATGAAGAGAATAAAGGCAATCACTTAAATACACTGATCACAATGACTAACAAGGGGAAGATGTAGCTATACAGACCTAGAAGCAACAAGAAGCAGGTGAGGACAATCAAATCAATTGGGGTAGCTACAATTCACAGGTACAGAGAGGTCAATTAACAGATAGGAAAAAGGACCAAGCACTAAGGGAAACCAAAAGTAGGACAAATGAATGAACAGAAAACAAGCAGCAAAACAAGGAACTGTAACAGAAATACTTATACAAACATTAAACCAGGAAGGGACAAAAAACAACAAACATTAATTAATTATTAGCTGAGATTGGCCCCTGGTAAGCCTCGAACCCACAACCACAAGATGGGAGTAGGGAAGGGTAGCCAACCACTTATCCCATTAAGCCATACAACAGCCCAGAAAATAAACACTAGGGACTAAGGTGCTGCAAGAACAGAGGAGGAAACAGGATGGCCAGCAACACCTGCTGGTGAAAGTGTTATACAACATGTAGGACAGGGCCAGATGGGCACTGATCCTGACACAATAGACTAGAAACTGGTCTTAGTTTTCAGGGAAGATATACTGATTAGAAATTTGCAGTTACATTTTTTTGCGACTTGACATGTGTGTGAGTGTATGTGTGTGTATGTGTGTGTGTTTAATGTCAACCTTTGTTTTATTTTTTTTTTAAAGTACCATTTTAAGCACCATTTTGGCACTACCAGTTTCAAAAGTATAATTTTATCGCTATATCAGAAAAAAACCAACAGATACCCATAAGAAAACTACTTAAGTAGTTTTTAAGAAAAATCAACTAAGCCTAGTACAGGTATAAGTTTACAGAGGGGCTTTAGAAATAGAACTGCGTAGCTTCCTTGCTTGAAGATGATTGGGTCAACATTATCCAATCATGTGCAACTACAATCAACACTAACTAAAGATACTACTTCTGATTGATCAGTTTTAAACTAGTCTCTTCCTGACATTTTTTGTCTCATTTTCATTGATTTACGATTGTGTCAGTGTGTTTTGTCATAGTTTTTAGCATCAAAAATTATTTTTATCACCTAGTTTTTATAACTTAAAAATCTTTGTTAGTGAAGTCTCTTCATCATAGTTTCCCTCAATGAAATAATCACTAGTGTCTCGGGTTCAGCCTTAGAGATAGGGTGAGGAGCTCAGACATTCGGTAGAAGCTTAGAGTAGAGCCGCTGATCCTCCACATCAAGAGGAGCCAGTTGAGGTGCTTTGGGCATCTATCGGGGATGCTCCCTGGATGCCTCGCTGGGGAGGTGTTTCGGATATGTACGACAGGGAGGGGACCCTGAGGCTGACCCAGGACACGTTGAGATTATATCTCTTGCCTGGCTTGGGAATGCCTTGGTACATCCCTGGAGGAGCTGGATGAGGTGGTTGGGAAGAGGGGTGTCTGGGCATCCCTGCTTAGATTGCTGTCCCCCCAACCCAGCCCCAGATAAGCAGTAAATGAAATTAGTAATGAAAGCAGTAATGAAATTAGATAAAATTACATTAAGTTAAACATTTTATAATTATGAAGTTTCACTTAATGTGCAAAAATATTCCAAGAAATGAACTACATTATTGATGTGATTTGAATTACTGAGCAGTTAAATGTTAACTCTTGATGAATTAGGAGCGGCGCAGTGGTAAGCACTGTTGGCTCAGACCAGGGTTTGAGTGCAATGGCTAAAAGTTCAAGTAATTAAGTAGGTATTTTGATTACTTTACTAATCTTGGGTAATGTAATGGAATAGATTACAAATCACATTTTAGAGCATGTATTCAGTAATCTTTAACAGAATTCATCATAAAAGTAACCTACCCAACACTGGTATTCAACTTGATGTTCATGCTTCTGGACGATTTATGGAAGCAGCAGATCTGGTATTCCTCCTATTTGCAGTGATCTCTTATGTGAAAAACTGAAAGCGACAATCCAGATCCACTTGGATGAAACAAGAATACTTTTCATCCCAGTTTCTCTTCTCATACATACATAATGATAAAAATCTAAATACTTTATGCTACAGTATGATGGCTTGGGAAAAAAGGTTGTGGATGTTGATAGGCTAAATAAATCGTGTCTATTACAAATGTATTTACAGCTCTGGAAAAAAACCACAGCAACATTTTTTGTTTTTTTGTTTCATGTTTCATGCTTTTGTTCCTCTCAATTTATGGGTGTTCATCTGTGAATAATATATATATATATGTTCTTCACTGTTTCTCATTAATGAAGGGCTTAATTGCTTGAGCTCTGATACAAACTGTCCTAGCAGTGCACTTCATACCTGCACCCATTCCTTTTGATGGTCACTGGGATGGGGGGGTTGTAGCCCCCCCCAATAAATCAAAACCAGCTAATACAACCCCCCCAATAATCATGTTTCCCCCGTAATGG
>JAODJW010000117.1:25764405-25791905 GCA_026777045.1 Hyperopisus bebe | reverse complement strand
TTTTTTCCATTGAAAAAAATGGCACAATACCAACCAAAAATGTTACAAGATGACACTCTGTAGCCTAGTAATGACAAAATAGTATCTCAATTTATTTATACTCACTCAGTGTGAAACCTGAGCCTGTTTGGATGAACACAAAGCTGATATCCTAGCAGGAATTGAAGACAGACACACAAAGCTCTTCCTCATCAGCTCTCAGTCTCTCTCTGCTTTTAGTTTTTATATTAGTCAGGCTTGAAAAGCTCAGCTCACACAGATACGTCATGGAAAATGGGAGTAATGTTGAAATAGCTTTGTTTAAAATACATCACTATTATAGCACAGACACTCGACAATGGCATATTATTTGCAAATAATAATTCATTTTGAAAAAAGTTTTTTAGACCAATTAAGTGAAATTGGATAATTTCCCACAGTCTCTCACGGCACACGAGTGTGTCGCGGCATAGTGGTTGAAAATCACTGATCTAGAGACCATATTGCAAATTTCTCATTGGATGAGCTTACTCATGGATGATGTCATACATGATACTTTGATGCCTGGGGGCCAGTCAGCAAGACTAATTATTCAGCTACCGACATGATTTGCACTGCACCATGAGCATGAGTAAATTGTGTAAATTAATAACTGCATTCTTGTTTTTATGTTGCAAATAGTACATGGAATGTGTATTATTTTGTTAGCGTGCTGACCGGGGGTACAGAGTGGTGCTGAAATTTGCTGACCGGTTAAATTTCTTGCTGGGTAATTTTACTGCTGCTGAATAATGAAACAACAGATGCTGAGACATTGTGCGTCAGTTGCGGGTGTCAGGGGATGCTGTCAGCTTGTGGGAGACTCAGGAAAATAATGGAAAGTCTGCAATATTGATAATCAAGATATTCATTTTTGTTTACAATTCCTTTAGAATTCCTCTTAAACAGATTCAGAGCATGAAAATAACAGTGAACAGACTGAAATAAAAGACTGAACACTGAAATCTAATTCTAACAAATAAATCATACGAAAAATAAACTTTTTTGTCATAAGGCGTAAGGTTCTTTGGTGGCTGCAGACGTCAGTTGTGAGTAAGCCTCCTCTGTCAGTCAGTTTTGTTTGAGGGTAAGGAAATGACATGTATCTCATGCAGGGAATCATGCACTTTGCATTTTTATGTTAAGACTAAGGCTGCATCCTCAGAAGGATGCAGTCTATAGAGATGTAGCCTTTGTGTGCTGCGTTCTTCAAAGGTCGAATAGAAAGCATTGTCAAGTGGGACGGTCTGGCCTTTGGATAAATTCCTGTTTGCATCACCAGTTGTTCCTGCTCTTACTCTTGAGTCACTAAGCACCGCTCCTATCACTTTGCCAATTTCACAGGACATTTTTTTTAAACTCTGAGTTAAATGTCTTAATATTTTACAAATAAAAATTACTTGTTTGTGGATAGTGAAATATTTGTGGATCATGATACATATTTGTGGATCATGATACATATTTGTGGATCATGATACATATTTGTGGATTGTCTTCTGTGGGTTTCAACTGATAAAGTCCAATAAAAACTTTGATTTTCACATTGCTAGTACAGTACCAACCTGGACATTATAAAAAAACAAAATGCTATTTCCTGTTTTGAACTACAGAAGTCAAGAATGGCCATGCATGCAATCATTTCTTTTTAATGCCTTATCTAGAGATAACTAGAGTTGTTTTCTCGCGATAATTTTCTCTGGAAAATTACAAGGATAAACATATTGTAACACCATGGGGCAGTCCTGTCATACGCTGTGCTGATCATACATGTACTGTGACTGTGTTACTTCCTGTGAGCATCCACGTATTAATATTGAAATTAAATGTTTTAGCGTGAAGTGCTTGTCATGTCCTGTCTCTAAGTTGCATCATGGTCCTGAGAAATCCTGTTATAAAACTGTACACAACATGTGTATATTATATGATAATAAATATACTGAAATTTGATATAAACAAACCTTCAACATTCAAATTGTCTTAATCCTTGGGGGTTATTCTACTGAGCAAATTGTGCTATGCCTCACACAGTTCCTTCTACACAATGGCAAACAAACAGACAAACTGATAGATATCAATGTAAACCGTATATATGCTGCAAGTCCTTTTAAAATATCTACTTATGCTGCCATGCTGTTAAATTATCCTTTTATCTCAAGAAAATGAGCTTTGTTGTCTCGAGAAAGCAAGATAAATTGTCTTGTTATCTTGAGATAACTGCATTAAAAAAAATAATTATAGCAAGCGCAGCCCTTCTCTGCTTCTGCATTGAACCAATACGGGATGCAATTCATTCTGTATCTTCAGCCTGAAAGAGGAAACATTAAATGCTGGTGTCCATGACTATAAATGGTGAAATAATTTAGTAACACTTCCATTTGTAGCTGGCACAAGCTTTCAGCAGGGGTTACAATACACGTACACAACCAGTCTGTTGCATGTCGTACTTTAAATTGCCAAAGTACCACCACACTACCAATGTCTTTTTACCACGTTTATCCATAATATCTCCTTCAATATCTCCTTCTAAGCTATAAGCTTGGCTGCTGAGCTTTCTTCACTGACACTAAAGCTTCATCTGAGGGAGCACTATTACTCACATCTATTACCAAAATGCTGTGCATTTGTAGGCAAGAGTACAACTACTGTGTGACCCAATGGGAGCTGCTACCCAGGGTACAGGTCTGTGTATTGGTCTTTTCCCACCCAGTGCCAGTGCACTCTCGCACTGCAACTCCGCCGACCCCAATCAGTCTTCACCATGTGCAATGTGTTTCCTGTGGAATAAGGTGACTCGGATAGCAGATTGATACAATGTTCTTTATTCCTGCACCCGTCCCATAGCACAAAAGGCAAAACCATATATATATATATATAATCTGCAACAAATTAGGGACTGAATAATAGCATCGCACAATATCATTGAGTTTCAGGGTCAGGGGAAATAAAGGTCTGACATCCCTCTAAGGATCCAGATGAGCAACCAGAAAGGAGGGCATTACAGTAGTCCAGTCTGGAAGTTACAAAGGCATGTATTAATTTTTCTACATCAAGAAGTGAGAGCATCTTACGAAGCTTGGCTATGTTCCGTAGATGATAAAACGCAGTTCTAGTGATACTTCTTATGTGAGCAGCAGAGCATAGATCTGAATCAACTAGAAGATCAAAATTTCTAACCACTGTGTTAAGTTGTGTGGGAAGGCCACCAATGTTGAGGCGGTGAAACTTATTTCTTGCCGCCTTGGGACCAATTACCAGTACTTCTGTTTTTTCTGTGTTTAATATGAGGAATTTTTTTGTCATCCAGCACCGGATATCTAACAGACAGTCTTTTAACTGAGATAGGAGTGATGTATCATCAGGGTTAACAGATATATATAACTGTGTACCAAGAGGTAGCATGTATAGGGTAAACAGTAGCGGGCCCAGTACTGATCCCTGTGGGACACCATATTTGACTTTGGTGGTCTTGGATGATTCATTGTTCACATGGGCATACTGATAGCAATCAGTTAAATATGAGCGGAACCAAGAGAATGAAGTCCCCTTAATGCAAACCACACCTTCTAACTGGTCCAAGAGGATATTATGATCCACAGTATCGAATACTGCAGTTAAATCTAGTAATGCCAACAGCGATATACAGCCACGGTCAGAAGCCATAAGTAAATCATTCATTACTTTGACTAGAGTGGTTTCTGTGCTATGGTTTGGTCTAAAGCCAGACTGATATAATTCATTAGTATTATTTTTCTGTAGGAAAGGAGAGAACTGATGAACCACAACCTTTTCTATGATCTTTGAAATGAAAGGAAGATTTGAGATAGGTCTATAATTTCCTGCAAACACTATTTCTAAAGGACCACTCTCTTTCTCCATGTGAATGTTAAAATCACCAACAATAATAGCTTTGTCAGCACTAACCACCAGGTTTGTTAAAAAATCAGCAAACTCCTTAGGAAAATTATTGTACGGCCCAGGCGGTCGATACACAATAACAATGGTGATTTGGGGTGAAGAGCTAGAAAGAGATGAGCCAACAAGGCTAAGAACAAGAGTTTCAAATGTGCTGAAGCTCAAACTACATTTCTCATGCCTAGGTTGGACTGAAAAATTGCAGCAACACCACCACCTTTGTGATTTGGTCGAGGGCTATGCTTATGGGGGCAGCACGTGGCTCAGTGGGCTAAGCCTGTGTGCCTGTAATCATGAGGTTGCCAGTTCAAACCCAGCCTCCACATGTCTGCGGGTCCTTGAGCAAGGCCTTTAACCCCTAGCTCCCTTGGCCACCGTAATAGGTAGCTACCCTTCAAGGACAGTTTGCTCTGTAGAGAGCAAGTTGAGGGAGACATAAAAAGAATTGATTATTATACTACTTGGAGGAACCCATTCCTACACCAGATGTTCTGTGTTTGGTTCCAATGACACTGCCCTTTTTAACCAGAGTGTGCCCAACTTCTCCAGGAGAACATCTCCTTCCTCTCCATTGCTCCAGGTTTGACAGTAGTCATAAAAATTGCCCATTTCACTTCTGGCCATTGTACCATTCTCCAAAAAGTTGAAATTTGAGTTGCATTAAAACTGGTTTCAAAACAGTTCCCACGTCAAGCTCGTCTACCTATCCCTCAACCATAAACACGAGAACCTCAAATATTGCCCCATATACTTGAACCCATAGTCCACAGACTTCCATAGGAGTTGTTGTCTTTCCACCGAAAGATGCCGGAATGACATCAGTCGGGGATTGCCCATTATGTTCCCTAATCCCTCTCTCCACCAATGCAGGTAGCACATTAGCACCCAGGGTGGTCACCATCAATCTTACACTGTATCTAGTAATCCCTTTACTGTAGCCAATACCTCAACTGTAACATTGATCTCAACCGGTTGTGCACCCTGGACTACCACTGTCCGATCCTTAGGGAATATTGAGCATAAGAGTTGTATAAAAATTGACTAAAGGGGTGCTAGAGTACAACCCTTCACTGAACTGTTGTTTCAATGTTAAACACAAACTCAAGGATGGAAAGAATCTCTATATCTGCAGAGATGTTCCTACCACTTCCTGAGTCCTCCCAATGAGTATACACACTACTTCTGTGAATGCAGCACTCTTAGAGCATCCTATACATCACAGATATGATTTCATAATCGTCTCCCACTCCCTTATGGAGTATTTATCCGACTCATATCTTCTGAAGAATGGGGCTCCTGTATATTGGCTCTTATGACCCAACTGCCCCAAAGAGAATTAGTTGACTGTCCATTATTAGCACCACCAAACCCTTCATAGTTCCATGGGGTACCCACCAGGCTGGGTGCCACATTGGGCTGTACTGGAAGCCAATGGTCTATAGGCTCTTTGCTTTGCTCATTAATCTGCTAGCCCCATCCTGTGCCTGATGTCATCTCCTCTATATCAGCATTAGTGAAAATCTGCCACCAAGGTGCTGCCCTATATCCCGCATCCCGCACATCCCTACTCCCAGAGAACATTCCCCTCCTTACACTCCTACTTAGTGGGGTTCCCAAAGAGAATGGGTCAGAATCCACCACCCTACCAGAGGATGCAGGCATCCCATACAGTACACCCCTACCTTGGACAAGGATATTTGCACTTAAATTACATTACACTGAAAACTTCTGTTTTACTCAATTTTTTTCGTAATATATCAAGAATGCTTCCTAATAGGCATAGTTAACCCTAAACAGAATGATAATTATAATGACAAGGGAAGGGAAAACAAGTCATATGTATATACAGATAGCTGAAATAATGGGGCAAAGCACATTACCAGGACAGAGTTGCCATGGAAACAACTTCAAATCATTTTGGCATGGATATGGCTATATGCGATCACAGCAAATTTCTTGACAATTGATCAAAAATTGGCCAAAATATAAGCTAAATTGGTTCTTGGTGGCTTCACTGCCAAATTTAATAAGCTGTAATGGACAAATGGTTTTGAAAATTAAAGAATCAGTCTGATTGGGAACATTTGTAAAGGTTGTTTGACACTAAATGAGACTGACGCTGGGTAGCAACAACTTTTTCTAGTATTTTGGAGATGAATGGCAGGTTAGAGATCGGCCGATAGATCAGTTGGGTCCAGACCGGGTTTCTTGAGAACTGGCTTAACTACAGCAGTTTTTAGACCTGTTGGAATGATGCCCGACAGTAGATATCCGTTTATCAAATGTGTTGGGGCAGAGATACCAGGCAGACAGTTCTTTAGCAGACTTTGCTGCAGAGTAGCAGATGGTGTTAATACAAGACCATTAACAAGCCTGTTCATAGTAGAAATGGTGTTCTAGGCCTACAGTGTGAACTATTAATGACAGATGAACAATAGTAAATGTAAGCTTCACATAGAGCAGATCTATATTTCATCATATAGGGAATATACAGTGAAGCCTGTACTTTTATGAAGTGATTGTAGGCTGCAGCTAGTTGCCTTCAGGGCTTGAAGCTCTGGAGTAAGCCAAGAAGAGGAATGGGAAAAGGGGACAGACCTATGCTTAATGGGTGCATCTACATCAGGAGTACTAGAAAGAGTCTGGATATTGGTAGAGAGGATCTCAGTAGGACAAAATATATTAGTAACATAGAGTGAAGCTTGTAAAGAAGCAGAAAAGGCGTACATACCAATAGAAATGATAGGATATGGTAGCGAACCACAAGTGGGAATAAACACACAGCACTAGCAATGACTGACAGGTGAACAAGAAACGGGCAGGCACATATATACACAGGTAATGAGCTACAAATGGGAGACAGGTGTGAGTTATTGAGACACTAGGCTTGGAATCTTTAGGAGTATTTGGGATGGCCAGCGACATCTGCTGGCAAAACAGAGACAAGAGGGGAGTGGCAGAGACAGATCCTGACAATCATCAGACATAACAACCACTTTTATAAGGCCAATACATCAGAACGTATCAAGAGAAACATATTTTTGTTTATGGCAGTTTGTCCAGTGGTCAGACGACACAAAATTTGTTGAACATTGTCAGGAAGTGGCCATGAGTCCAAATACCAAGTTTGTATACCAAGGTTGTCAAAACATCAAAGCATTGATATAACCAAGCTTCCCCCCCTATTTTGTTTGGTGGTGACTGATGAAGGGTTTTGAAAATCAAAAAACCCTCTGAAACCTGTTGTGAGGCTTGGTCTGAAGATCATCTGTGCTAAATTTGCTGAAGATGGGACAAAATTTGTAGCCTGAGCAACATTTTAAACCTTTAAATGATATCCAATATGGCAACCACTTAAATTATGTTAACTTGAGAATTTGCCGTCTGCCAGACTTGACACCTCCCACAGTATTACCAGACACAAGAATTATTATCTGCTGCTGGGTGAAGTAGTGGGACCAGCTTGCTGAGGTTATGGCTGCCATCTGCACAGCACCAGACAGCAGGGCCTGCCAGGACATTGATCGTCAGCAGCTCATCTCGGAGTAGCGCGGTGACCCCTGGACAAGGTAGTGGCTGGACGAGGGCGGACGACTGGGCTGGCCTACCAATCCCAGTTGGGCGCCCTGGAGGAGCATGAGGGTCTACTGTACAGGCGCTGGCGATCTCCGTATGGCACAGGAAAGCTGCTGCAACTGCTGGTGCCCTGGAGTCCTGGGCCCCTTCTTGCTGAGGTTGGTTCACAGAGGCATAGGGGCCAAGTACTGCAGGGCAAAGGTCATGTTGGAAAAGCTGCAGCAGCAGCTTCTACTGGCCCAACTGCTGACAGGATGCCGAGCTGTTTGTGCACTGCTGTGATGCAATCATGGCTCAGGGGGGTGCCAGCTGGGAGTCCTCGGCTCCCCTGTAGCTGCACCTGATGGGCACCCCCATGGAACATGTGTGGATGGATGTCCTGTGCCCCTTTCCCTGCACCAAGGCTGGGAACTGCTACATACTTGTAGCCATGGATGACTTCAGGGTGTGGCCAAAGCAGCAGAGCTCCTGGAGGAGTTTTTCTGCTGCTTCGGGGTCCCAGCGGATCTGTGCAGTGATCAGGGGAGAAACTGCGAGGTGTACAGTAGGTGGTCCATGAGGTATGCTGGCAGCTGGGCATCATGAAAACCCGCATCCCATCCTCAGAGCGACGAGCTGGTGAAGAGGTTTCACTGCACACTAGCTGCACAACTGGCAGTACGTGTTACCAGCTCAACTGGGAAACCCACCTTCCCTGGTCCGTGGCCTGATCAAGTAGCTGCACCGCCCAGTGCCCTCATGTTTGGCCATGAGCTGCAGACCCCGGTGGAGCTGCTGTTCGGCTCAGCCCTTGAGCCAGAACTGCCGGCATCATCGGGACTAACCTACCTGCCCCAGCTCCAGGAGCACATGCAGATCATGCACGAGTTAGCTAGGCAACATCCAGACGAGGCCATAGCTAGATAAAAATGTGCATATGACATCCGCTATCGGGCTCTTCCAGCCCAGGGGATCTGTTTGGATGTACTGCCCTGTCAGGAAGAAGGGGTGGTTGCCCAAGCTGGACAGCCACTAGACAGGCCCCTGGGGAGGTTCTGGAGCAAATCTCCTAGGTGGTGTACCAGGTGTGAATGCCAGAGTGGCACAGGACTATCGTGCTTTATTGTGACCGTCTGATTCCATACTGGCCCTTGGCCCACTGAGAGCACCCATCTCCGACACCGGCAGTGAGTATTCTGGCAGATGGGACTGAGGAGAATGGTGGAGGACTTGCGGCCCAGGAGTTGCAAAACACTCACCGTTTCTCGGAATGCTATCAGAACTTTGTGGTGGTACCAGAATAGGTAACCACCTAGGAGGGGTCAGCGAGGTGGCATGCTGGACTGGCGCCAGCAGTGTAAATAGGTCTCTGTGTATTTATCATGAATCGTGTTGTTATTGTGCTATATGTTAATGTCATCTGTAGAGGACTTCATTTGCTCAGCACATAGACTTAGGAACTATTTCACCTTGACTAGATGGCAATTATCTTTCTCTCTTTCATGAATTGTTTTTTCATTTTTACTCCTGTATAATTAACATCATGTTGGTGGATCGTTGATTTTCCCTCCTTGGACAGCACTCAGTGTACACTGACCATCAGCACTCCACAACTTGCCGTTTCAGAGATGCTCTGACCACGACCCACTCTCTGGCCATAACAATCTGACCCTTGTCAAAGCTACATTCAGGCTTTGTTCTTCTGTGACTATGAGTTCTGAATGTCGGTTTGCCTTCTAATACATCCCAAACCTTAACATTATTGACATCACTTTGGGGTGGTCATAATGTTTTGGCTCATCAGTGTTTTCTTTTTTTTTAGCCAAAAAGTTATGGAAAAAAATAGAAATAAAAAATGATAATAATACCAAGCTTTGTACATAAAGTTATACACAAAATACCCAAGTCCAAAAATAAATATTTTTAATACAGTGATTTTATTTCTATGATAATTTATTTTCACACCAACATATCTTCTTGTATTGTTGTATTTTGGCTGAGAAATAACTAAGGAAGACCCAGTGGTAAGAGAAAACAAAGGAAGGAAACTTTTTTTGGTGTCGTTAAAAAAAAAATAATCAGTATGATGTAATGAAAGTTTTAGCTCTACAACATGCATTTTCTCATGTTATTTACTGTCCCACATATACAAAATGGTATTGTATACAAGAAAAATTACATTATTAAATTTCAAAGAGTTAATGTCATGCATTAATGTTGAAGATTACCTGTCCTTTGGGACTAAGTAAAGTATGTAAATTAGTTTCAGTAACATGTAGTATACTGAATATTGATTCCTTCTGCTTTCATGTTTTATGTCATCTTATTCTTCAACACTTAGTGAGAAACACACTATGATGAAAGTGGAATATATTGTAAGACATAGATAAATTCCTTAGGGTAACTTAAATTTACTAAAACTAAATTTACTGGCAGTTATGTTGTCATTTCTGTTGTTGGACTTTCAAAGTGAATGCATTCTTTTCTTCATTTCTAGTCTATTTGAAGGAGAAACGTACTCTTCTCACATACTCCAGCATATATGCCTTTGCCCAAAAGTACCAGTGAGTCCCTCGCTACCGACCCAACCACCGCTCACCACTCACATTACTCCAGCACCAGGGAACTTCCAATGACAACTGACAGATGATATGACTGCTGCCTGTACTACAAAACTAAGTGTGGAAACTATTCTTCAGCATGTGACAAGAGACATACATGCTCTCTGTTTTGAAGAGCAGCGAGCTGAGACGCCCACCGACACACTCGCACTCAGTTAAAAGGCACACCAGCTTTACGGTTAGGTAAGATAAAAGCTGTCGCTTAAACTATCACTTTATTTAGCTCTCATATTGACTGGCTGCCTTCTAAAGGTTGAAGGCAAGATAGCACATGAAAATCTATGCTTCCACTCTGCAGCATTAATAAAGCCTTTTATGACTGAACAAACCTGCTTGTACTTACTCCATGACATCATGATAGGAATCTTAACTACTTAGTTTCCTGACTGTATAGTATAAAATGCTGATTGCACAGTTACCCTGCTGGCTGCACTCAAATATTCAGATGTTTTTATCATAAGAGTAATGGCATTTCACGACTAATTCTGAGCAACTTGAATAAATCTGTCGCTACATGTCACATCCCTCAGACTAACAATCCACTCTGACACACTTTATGACTCCCTCTATATCACTCTATTCCAGCCATCTAGTGTAGCACACACACGCACACACATGCACACACACACACACACACACACTCAATGCATAGAATCACCGGTTAGTTATTCCTAAGTCTACTTGGCACTGAGGTCCAGCATCAAGTGTTCATAGACTAAAGTACTGCCCTTGAAGCTGGCTGCAAACAGAAAATCCTGATTTTTGATGGAGATTAGGCTAAAGGCACGAGGCGCACGCACATTGAGCTCCTGAAAGGACCAGAGGCGCTGCTCCTCTTTGTCCCACAGATAAACCCTGGAAAAGGAGTAATCGCTGCCCAGGACCAGATATTGGCGGCCAGCAACGGTAAAGGGTAATGCAGCCTTGGAGCCACGAGACGGCAGGGTTTGAACTTCCACAAATTGCTGACCCTCCCAACGCAGCACACGAGAGTCACCAATGAAGCGCCCGAGGCACAGGTAGAGAGTACCACTGACATTGAAATGCCTCACCATCCACACATCCGCCGCATCAGGCAGGTGACCAGAGAAGGCGAACTGGCGCCGGTTCCGGTTCCATTTGTAGATAACTGGAGGCTGGGAGATGCTGGACAAAATGAGCCATGGTGTGCCATCTACCTCTAGGAACTCCACATGTGTATCACGATGCCATGGATGCAGAGACTGGTAGGAGTAGAAGCCATTGCTGTTCCAGCGGTACAGGGTGGTCAAGCCAGCTTTGGAGCTGTCAGCCATCACAAAAAACAAATCATCTTCCAGCTGGAAAGTCTCCACGAAGTTAGGCTTCAGGACACGGGCTGTGTCGATGTCCTGGATCCTAACAAAGTGTTGGGAAGCTTCTTCCCACCTGAAAAAAGAAGAGTAACTGGATCTAATGCCTGTTATACAATCGCACAACTTTCTTCAAACTTTATTTGCAGCATTATTCACCAAAAATACTTGTGTAACTTATGATTTATCTTTTTTGTGAATTATGATACATGCCAAAGCAGTTAACACAGTTATTGTGGTAAGACGCACAGGATAGGATGCCAGTCCATCACAGAGTACACACTTTCACACTATTGGGAACTTAGATATACCGATTCATTTACGCACATGATGGACTGCAGGATAACAGTTGAATGCCCAGAGCGAAAATGGATGCAAACACAAGGAAAACATGCAAGCTGCACATACATACACGGGCAGGATTCCAACCAATAACTTTGTAGATAATGATGAAAACTCACTTGTAAATGTAGGATCCCCCAAAAAGCTGAGCCAGCACCATGAAGACCATGTTATTGATGACCACAGGTTTGCAGTGGATAGCTGAATGAGCTAAAACACAAAATCAGCACAAAACAACTAAGTTAAACTGCAACACTGCTCAATCAAAAAGAAATGCCATGTATCTGTGAGGTCACAATCTCCATCTCCTCCTAACTAAACCCTATAAGAGGTGAATAATGAATACTGAATCAAATATTTAACCGGAAGTCTGATATTAAGACCAACGTCAATTGTGAGACAGATGTTCTTTTAATATCACCATGGTTCACTCCGCTCCTAAACCATCTCAGACTCACAAGTGATGTTGTAGTGCTTCCTGAAGGCCTGCTCCATGTCGTCCCACACATATAGTGTGCAGATTCCTGTGTAAGGCTGTGCAAACACGATGAACAGGTCCCCATTTAAGGTGTAGGACTCCACGGAGACTGACTGGAAAGGGAAGGTTTCATACACTGCAAAGTCTGGTGGGAAGAGGAGGTGGGACAGAGCCGTCATCTATGTATCTCTCTGCTTGATTATTAAAAACTACATTTTTAATACATTTACAGTTTTCACTGTGCATTGAACCAAAATGTTCTTTGTAGGTTTATACTACATATCATGTAAGAGATACACAGAAACAGACGAACATTTGCCAAGGGACCATGGTTAACATCCATTGTACTAACTGTTATAACAGTTATTAGCAATATTCCTCAATTAGCACTATTGCATCAACTGGCAAAGGCCATTCGCTTGCATATTTTGTATTGCAGCAACAAGAACCGAGGCACATAGGTAAGCATGGGTTCACAATGTCTTGCCCCAGGAAGGCTGTATTTATTAGAAAACATGTATACATGTGAGGTAGAAAATTGGATATTTACTGAGGGTTTGGGTTGGTAGTTGGCTCTAACTGGGGCTCGACTTCATTTGTTTTGAGGAAGGTATTACAGAGCTATGGACAGGCTGGAAGTCGTGGTCAGATGCTTGCCCAACTGTCTCTGGTAGTGAGTCTTCCTTTTTCACTGGGGGAGCCTTCCTAAAGCCAGTTGTAGCTTTAAGTGGAAGCCAGCTGATCCAAAATTGAGGTGCTGAAAGTGTGCTGTCCATGGTCCTGACCAAGGTTAGCTGCTACCTGTCTTTTAGCTGGATTAGCAGAATTTTTGGGTCGTGGAAGTGATGCTGTGGTACTCCCACCCCCATAAAGTTTCTCCGAGCCAACCAGGGCCCCAGCCCCCAGAAAATGCAAACAGGACAACTCATCAGCCTTGATGTGTTACCCTTGTTGGCTGGTGCTGCACCTGGAATGAGGAGTCTTGGAGAGGCAGGAACCAGCAAGTGACATTGACGTTATTGCCCTTGGTGTGGGCCATCCACGGGTTTGGTCCATTATGAGAGAGAAGTGTCACCTGGACATGCTCTGTGATGGCCCACTTGATGGCCAAGCCTTTCCTTTCCTCTGTAGGATTGCAGGCTGCAAGTTTCCTGTTCTGGTACATTGCAAGGTGTTCCTCACAAACAAAATCCTGGGCCAGCACAGGACTGAGGCCAGTGTTGGATACATCATTTTACACAAAGTACCAGCCCAAAGCAGGGACACAAAGAAGTTATTTTGGCAGCAAGGGTAGTATGTGGACCTGACCTTCTCTGAAGTCCCCCATTTTAGCAGATCTGAGAGCAGCACAGTTAAGGAGGAAAACTAAGAAATAAATGCCTATAATATCCTGCCAACCTCAGGAAGGCATGCACCATTGTATTAATCATTAGCCATGGGCATCCTGGCTGGTGGTAACCGTCTTCTGTTGAGACATCAATCTGAAAGGTGAGGTATTAGGCTTAAGTGAGCCTCACCTGACACTTTTCAGGCTAATATTAGGGTACGATTACATTATATAGGTAGGCAAAGGAATAAGTCTGTTATAGTCAGGAGGCCTTCATCCTTGAGCTACTGGAACATGGGTGGGGCTTCATAAAGAAGAATAGAATAGTATATTACTACTAGAAGTGATGAATGTAGTCTTCTCCTGAGCTTGATATCAAATGTAGAAATGTACCAGGCCCTCCACAAAATCTTCATAAACTCTTCCTCTTCAAGGGATTTTCTTCTGCTCTCTATCTTCTTCTTGGTTCTACCTTTCATTTTCTTTGATTCAGCTTCATCAATGCAATGCAAATTAGCTATTTAGCTAAACTGTATGTTGTCCATCTAGTTTGTTTCACCATCCGATTCTTTAAAGGTCTTCTCTGAATGGCTTGCCTGGCCACAGGGGAATCTTCAGCTACTCCTGATGGCCAATCTGGACCCAGAGTGGGTGAAGTCTGTATAAAAAATGTTGGGGTCTCCCATATGGTGAACAGCACATGCAGGATCAGGAGCTCTGAGCTATGCCCATCCTCATCCACCACTTTGTGAAGCATCCACTTCACAGTCTGGCTGAACTGCTTGACCAGTCCATCAGTTTGAGGATTGTAGACAGAGATCTGGTGGTGGGATATCCAGAGCAGATGGTAGAGGTCAGGCATGAGCCTGTAGACAAATGTCATTTCCTGATCATTTATATTGTATTTAGGATAGCCATTTTGGGTATCATAGCTGGCTTTCCAGAGTGAGGTGGCTTTGAGATATAGTGTGGCATAGTCAAACAACACAGCAATGTATTCATATCCCCTGGCACAGTTTAGCGGTAATGCTAAGTGTCCATCCCAAGTCACTCTAATGACACCATAATGATGGGGAGCAGGATCATTTTGAACCTCGGTACAAGCAGATTGGTTGCCTTTTCCCCTCAGGTCAACATGAAATAGAGGAGGTTACTGTGCACCAAGTAATGTTGCGGGAGCATTGCCTTCCCTCTGGGTAGCCCATAGATAATGAAGCCCTGTTCCCAGCAGTGCTTGAGGGAGTCATCCTCTTTTTGAGCCTTCACAAAGGAGGATTCCTTTGGTACCAGCTGGAATAGATCAGAAAGCCTTTGGTTTCTTCATTTCCCCCTCTCCCTCGAGCGCTGGTTGTAAATTCTGAAGAACGGATAATCTTGTCTCCATTATTCTTGATAGCAGACCTATTCACTGGACGACTCTCTCAATCAGTAAAGGTACAGGAAGTTCTGGCACCACTCTGATCTTCAGATCCCAGGTTTTTATGGGATGTCCCAGCTGGCTGGTGGTGCAGAGTATCTGGAAGCAATACACATGAGGGGCAATTATCTATTCATAGGGTGACTCCCTGGCAAGGCATCTGAGTAAGCCAGAGTAATAGCACTTCTAGAGTTCAGCATCGTGTGCCTACAGCTTGACATTGAAGGCTGTAGAAGTCCAAGTGGTCTACCCATGCACCATACATCCCACCTTTCAGGTTTTAGAGCCAACTCCTATAAATTATGCACCTTCTCTGGAAGATTTAGGGCATCAGTCTTCTAGGGTGGAAAGACACCTGTGGAAGCTGCTGCTCTAGCATAGTTCTCATCTCCCTGTGCGGTGTTCCTCTCCCTCTGGGAGGACTTGTTTTTCTCTTTCCTGATCTCTTGGGCCAAAGAACAGGTGGCATCCACCCACTTGGTAACTACTACAATCCAAAAATCCAATGATCAACTGTAAAGCATTTTTCAGGACCTGCACATAGTCTTTATGGTCACCTGTTTCACAATCTGGGTGGCTGCGAGTTCCTCTGGCTGCAGCAATCAGTGGATGATGCACTATTTGAGTCTGATGGGACACTCTCAAGGTATATTTCCATTTATGGAACTCCTGCACAGGATCTCCTACTTCATGGAGTATTGTCCAGTATCCATAATTCTCCTAATAAAGCTCATAATAAGCCCTCTGAGTATATCCTGTGAGAAAGGAGTAAAGAATATTACTTTACTCCTCTGGGTTCCACGCATCTCAGTTAGCAACTACTTCGAAAGAGTGGAGATATGCCTCCAAATCATTATCCAGCATCAACTTACTCCGTAACCCCAGTGCACTCCATCATTCCCCATGCATTGGTTCACAAAGTGTTCCCCTAGGAAAGTGTAATTTATTAGAAAATGGGTGTACAAGAGCATTGCCCTTGTGTTGGCGCTGGTTGGGGCTCAGCATCATTTGCTTTGGCGAGAGCTTTGGCGAGAGCTTTGCAGAGCTACGGCCAAGCTGGAGGCTGTCAGCGGACTACAAAAGCAGCAACACACACTTCACAGCCAACACACTTCTGCCAGATGACCTAAATACACACACTTCTACACACGTTTTGATAGGGAGAATCCACAGTAGATCAAATGTTGGCAGTGTGCACCCATGATTTCAAGCAAGTCCTGTGAAAGATCAATGTGGGAAAAGCCCCTGGACTGGGTGGTGTGCCAGGATAGGTCCTCAAGGAGTGTGCTGACCAGCTAACAGATGGCCTCACCAGCATCTTCAACCTCTTTCTATTGCTTGCTGTAATACTCAACTGCCTAAGAGCCACAACCATCAACCCTGTGCCAAAGTTCTTCATAACTTTGTATAAGCAATGTCTTCCACCCTGGGATAAGAATACCCATTATCAGGAAGTGCTTTGAGTGACTGGTGTTAGGCCACATCAAGTACAACATTGCACTGGCCCTGGACTGATATCAGTTTACATAAAGAGGAAAGATCTACTGAAGATGCTATTTCATCTGTTCTCCACACCATTCTTAACCACATAGAGCCCCATGCCTGTTTGAGTATGCTGTTTATTAATTTCAGGTTGGTATTCAGCACCATAATTCCTAAACAACTGATATGAAAACTCCACAATCTCAGCTCAAACACACCACTTTACAACTGGACACTGGATGGACACTGGGCAATAACTTCTCTGCCACCTCAACACTAAGCACAGTTTTGCAGGGCTGCATGCTGAACTGTCGCTCCATGAACTGCAACTGCATCTCAGCCTCAAACACCATCTAAACATTCTCAGACGGCATCACTGCGATCTCAACACCAGGAAGACCAGAGAACTAATGATATACTTCAGGAAATTCAGACGTGAACCACATCTCCCAGTCCACATTAATGGAGGTGCAGTTTCAGGTTTCTCAGACTAGACTTCACAGAGGACCTCTCCTGGTCTGTGAACTCTTCCGCTCTAATCAGTAAAGCTCAACAATACCTTCATTTCCTGACAAGGCTTTTTCCACAAGGTAAAAGATACAGGACGATGCATAACCAACAGACTCAGAAGGAGCTTCCCTGCCATCACTAGGCCTGCTATGTATGTATATTTGTTAGAGTGGCTCACAAATTTTGTTTTTTTTTTTAAATGAAAAAGAGACAAATGCATTCTTATCTCCCCTTGCAATAAAAAATGGTGGAAAAAATGAATGAAATTGAACAATATTTAGGAGTTGCACAGACCACCTAAAGTTTTGAACATTAAAAATGATATTTGCTCTGTGGAGACAATCAGGCAGTCATGCTTATTATTTAGTCGAAATAATTTGTCACAAAAACCACAAGAAATTAATAAAATATGCAAATTAAATGAACAACAGAATGTCCCTATTTTTCTTTTAATTGCAATTCAGTTTGCTCTGACAGATGTCAGTTGACCTAGGGCATAGTCTTCATGACCCGACAAACTGCAGGTGCTGGCCCCAACAAGAACAGAGTCAATTATTCGTGAAGCTCAATACATATTTAATTCAGTATTACCAAATAATCATGTCAGCATTTCATTCAGGTAGGCCTATTCCATCTGACTCAACAGCCAAAACAGTTTTCATGCTTCTGATGTTCCTGCAGAACTTGTAAGAGGAACTGCTTCTGTTACTCCTTTTTGGTCAACAGTTGATTATAATCCTGGACACCTCTTTCTGCAGTGTCATTGATTATTGTCAAGGTAGCAGCAATTCTCTGGGTAGTTTTATCATGTTGATCATCTTTCCACGCAGCAGGAGATGATGTCAGAAGTTAATCATTATGTCCTAGTATTTGCTAGAATTGTGTTGCTGGTGACATATGAGCACAGAAATTTACTTGTGTTACATTTTGCATCCAGTCTGTCAGAGGGTTCATCAGTTTCTTCTTTTTCAGTCGAAAAACGTAATAGAAGGGTCAAAGATTGCTAGAGCGACCAAAAGTGCCCTATAGGTACCACAGATGACCAAATGCAGTCAGAGCAGCTTTATGAACAATGGTATTTTCATAACCTGACAGTTCTTTGACAGCTATCTGAATGAAACTTCAAATGGCTTGTGCAACCTCTAAATATTTGTCTAAACTACTTATTTTTGTCTCAAATTCTTTATCTCATATGAGGTCACAAAAAAATAGGTTATCTGTTTTAAGATTCAAATTAATTTTTGCCATACACCTACGGGCCACTGTAAAATGTTTTATGTATTTCATTTTTGTTACTTATGTCATTATGGGGGCAGCTACTAAAATTTGTTGAAATTTTACATTCCACTTATACAATGTCCTTGATCCTTGAGTAGCCAGACGGCCTTGGAAGGAGCCAGCTAGAACCATTATTGGGAGACAGGCATGGAGAATAAAAGGTGCAGCAATTTTTCACAGTTGGTCCACGACAGAAGTGATGACATTTTGACAGGAGGCTGCAGTTTTGGGGCTTTCAGCAGTAGAATTATTTAATTCTTTTATCTAAAGCTAGATTTCCAAGAAAAAATACAGGACTATCCCAGCTACCTGACACGCTCAGTAGGAACCTGGCATCTTCCAAATTGACATTTTTTTTAAAAGTGACACGGACCATCTCAACTTTATTTTGCGCCTAACCAGGGGCAATAAAGTGATCCCATGGGTCCAACCTGCACTCATGCAGTGGAAATCCTCAGGCACAAGGTCACGGATCCGACGGCCCCGGAATTCGAGTGGGTCAGCACAGACCATTGGTGGTACTGAGGTGTTGGTCCTGCCCATCCACTCAACCAGCCACTTCATCTTGCAATCACACAGTAGGGAATTCCCCCGAAGGTCCCTGTCCAGACAAACCAGGATCTTGTAAATCCAACAATTAGGTCCTGCCAAGTGATTTCAGCTTATGTGAGCTTGTTTACACAATGGACATTCATAGGAACAGATCAATTAGTATGTGCAAGAGGTCCCAGTAGTGTTCCTGATTATGCAAAGCATTAAAACACTCTCTAATGTGGAAGTATAAATATGGAATTAAAAATGTTATATCAATGATCTTAGAATAGTCAATTATGACTCAATAATTTATTATTGATCATGAAAAATAAAAACATTAAAACTAGTTGTGAGTACTGTTCGTAGTGATTTGCCTTTATTCTGTGATAAATCATTATTCAATTCATTTATTACAATGAGTCCACAATTCATTCTCTATGAACTGGGAAAACTGGGGAGTGATTTTTAGACCCAACTGACAGAAATCTGTGAAAGATCAGTTCAAAAGCTTATTGGTAATCTCTCGCTGCTCCTTTCTACTCTTTTCCCTTGGGCAGTGTTTCCTATCCCAGTCTTCAGCGACCCCCCCTAGACAGTCTGCATTTTTGCTCCCTGCCTGAATGTGGACTGTCTGGTATGGAGTTGGGGTCCCTGAGGATCGGTCTGGATAATCCTGCTGTAGGGTAATGGTTCTTTAGGTTCTTCAGCCTTGATGTCTGGCTTAGAGTTATAGTGGAGTCTACAAGTCAGATACCAGCTAACTAAGTTCCTTACATCTCCAAACATCTTATACGTGTAGGTCCAGACTCAGGTGGACATCTGTTGCCCACTTTTTTTTCCCCTTAAAGGTTGATTACCATGATAACCATCACCACTATGGGGTCCAAACCTCTGATCAACAATTGTGTGCTTCATATTTTAACGTTTTGTGGCATTTTTTTTACCCTTGAATCAAGTTACTTAACCTGAGCTGCTTCTGGAAAATATCTAATTGTTAGCACATTGTTCTAAGCTGATAGAACTCAGATAAAGCCTGTCTTGTACTCACAGGTCTGTCAGGATGTCCAGGTGCCTGAAGAGATCCCGAGGAAGAACCCGAAGGTTGTTATTGGACAGAGACCTGCCAGTAAAAAGAGGCTATGGGCTTAGCTATCTGTAGCAGGCTGTTGTGTCACAGATTATGTCAAATTCTATCTAGCTTTACCTAATAGACAGTTGAGTATGTGTACATTTTAAAACAATGTATAGATCTATGTCTGACATGATAACTACATAACAGACATGTGTGGCTGCAAAAAGGAGCTGCTCTGTGATTATGATGGGCAGGTACAGCAAATGTAAAGTCAAAATGACACTCACAGGTGAATGAGGGATTTGAGTCCTCTGAAGGTGTGTGTGGATAGGGTTTGGATGTCATTGTTCTCTATGAACCTGAATGGAAGAAAACAGATGGGACCAACAAGAAAGGACAAGTGCAAAGGCTTCCAGATGAAGATCCACATTCACATCACCTTTTAAAAACATTTGGTGCATTATAGACATGCTTTAGTAAAGGTCCATTCTGAAAGGGCAGAACAGGACACAAATAATCTTGGACTGTGGAAACTAGCTCATAACAAAGCACCATGCTTACGTTTGGGCTGCTGACACTGTGATTTGTCTAAATTCTTTATCTTAATTGCATTTTTTATTATTATGTTTTTGGATTTTATTTAAGACCTTGTTGTGACTATAAAAACAAGCTTGATTTGGTGTCAATAGGTGCTTTCACACTACTGGAACTTTTGTCTGGAACCAGGACCTTTTCCGGAACCAGGGACTTTTGTCATGTTCACACCGCAGAAACCTGGCCTGATGGAGGTTTCTCTGAGGCAGTTCCAGAACCTTTTTTAGTGCCAATTCCAGACTTTTTGTTCAAACACAAATTGCTGGGGAGGCACTTTCAGCGATAGCTTGGTGATTGACTGACCACAAGCAGTAGTGCTAATTTGGAAGTTACACAGAAGTACAGAAAAAGAGATGTACAGAGCACAAGTTGAGCAGATGGAATTATTTTTGTACCCCAATTACATTTAATGTATCAGTTAATACCTTTTTTGCTTGCATCTCCATATTCCTGGATTCGAAAATTCAATCACTATTCAATATACTTTTCTCTAATATCGCTGCGGTGAAACATGTCAGCACTAATTAGTGGGATAACATTAAATCATTTTGTATTCTGTGGAAAATGAAAGATTGATCTGTTGGCCAGATTTAATGAGAATTATGAAATCATGAATCATTAAAATATAAATAAAAGCCTGTGTCCTGTTTTGATCGTGATCGACGCACCAAATAACTAACAAATGTCCAGCCTCCATTGTTTTGGGTTGACAGTGTAGTTTTGTATCAAATTATGTGTGAAGTTCAACCTACAAACTTTTTGCATCTTCCATGCTTATTTAGCATAAAGGTCCCAGTTCCTGTTGCGTGGTGCGAAAGCGGCACACAGAACTGGCCGGGAGGTACAAAAATTTCAAGTCAAGACAGCCAAGGGACTTGTAAACCAGAACCGTTCTGCAATTTTGGTGTAAAAGTGCATAATGATTGTGTTCTTATCATCCTTCGCCCCAGCATCCAGAGTAAGTATTTCCAGTACTTACAGAGTAAACCTTCACAGTATCCCCCACCCCCCAGGAAGCCGCATATTGGTTTTCTAAATCCCCAGCGCTTTTAGGGGCTTTTGCTGCTTTCATTATTCAGCGTGGCGGCACAGTGCTGCAGTGGTTCTCTGGAACTTAGGTTCTAGTCTCCACCAGAGTTTTCATGATCTCCCCATGTTGTCATGGGGTTTTCTCTGGGTACTCTGGTCTCCTCCCCACAGGCCTAAAACATGCTGAGGCTGATTGGAGTTACCAAATTGTCCATAGCTGTGTGTGTGTGTGTGTGTGCGTGCGTGTGTGTGTGTGTGTGTGTGTGTGTGTGTGTCAAAAGTAAGGTGAGGCACCAGAAACCGGTGGAACTCACAGGTACTGCAGGTGTGTGAGGCCAGCAAAGGCGTCATTGGCGATCAAAGTGAACGTGTTGGAGTTCAGCAGCCTATAGAGACACAAAGAGAGGGGGATACAATTACAGCATATCTCAGTTGGGTCCTATAGCAGGGCCCTCAACTCCGAAAACTAGTCCAGGGGCTCTATGTGTAAATCCCTATATAACTGAGTAAACGGCAATGAAGTGTCAATTTTATTATTAAAGAGGCTACCTGTGTCTGCTTTATTTCCCATAGTCTGCAGTTGTATGTTTCTCAATGCTTTATAACTTTCTATAAACAATAGAAAATACTGCAATAGAAAAAAAATGTTACAGTATAAGTGATAGTGAGAGACAACTGACAAGCATACTGATATTTTTTCCTTAACGTACATCTGAGCTCCTCTGACGTAAAGAAGAGTGCAGATTTTACTCACAGGAACTGGAGCAGGTGCAGGTGTGAGAAGGATCCCGCTGGGATCTCAGTAAAACCCACGTTTATCATGGTGCTGCAGAAACAAGAAAAGAACACTATGTGGGTCACTGACAAGTCCATCGGTGTCCCATGTGACACTGAGCAATGCCACTGTTGTCCTGCTGGCTTCAATGTCCCATGGCCAACAGTATCATGATGTCTTTGTGACAGTCATTATCAAAGCCCTGTCTTCTAGTGCTTTTCCATCAGTGATATGAAACAATTCCTGTGACTATAGATTAGACTTTCCCCTGTGGTGACGGCTGTGGTGCTATCACAGGTCACACTATGACACCCTGACAAAGAGCAAAAGGTCCTTTTTTCCGTTGTATGGTCAGTCCACTTATCTACATTCTGCATCTCATGATACTTAAAACGCATCTGTATTGTGTGTCAATTTACAATGCATTACAATACAATAGTTTAAGTCAAGTTATTATAGTTTATCCCAGTGTACTGAGACACACACACACAGGCGAGATCTCGTCTGGGGAACAAAACACAGGGGTGGCCAGCAAGCAGCACTAGAACAATTGGGGTTAAGGTCCTTGTTAAAGGACCCATCACTGTACCATATACAGGGTTTGATCCAGTGACCTTCCAGTCATTGGCATGGATTCCTAACCCGCAGATCCATACAAGCACATACATGGACAGCAGGAGACACTGCAGTGCAACAGGAGACTCATTGGCCCATATTTGTATGTGGTTTTAAGTGACCAAAAATGCATCAAATGTACTTCACAACCTACTGAGATACACAGGCCCTGAAGAATTAACCCAGGACATATGTAAAGCACTTTGGTCAAGGAAAGCTGTTTTTAAAGTGCTATATAAATAGTTTAATTATTTACCTTTCTCACAACGACAAAGAGCTCCTACAAATTCTAGAGCGACTCAGCTTTTTGTCAATAAAAATTATGCTCCAGCAGAACTGCACATCTACATTTAATAGCGCGCGCACACACACACACACACACACACAATGGGCATAACCCTCATCCCAACGATGATAAACTTATCCCCTGCTCAGTCCTAACCTTAACCACAAGTAACTAAGCAAAATACAAGACATTCGGATACTTTAGTTTTTTGATTGCTTTTGCAGATTTTTATGAAATTGAGTTTCCCCTTGTGGGGACCATTATTTTGGATAAAAGGATTTTACTACAGTGTGGGACATAACCCAACTCCCTCCAACCCCTCTCCCCCCCTGCGCACACACACACACACACACACACACACGTCAATTACATAACCATTTTCAGAAAGGCAATGAGAATGTGGAATTCCAGAATTGTGAAAGTAGAGTTATCACAACAATACATGTATGGCTGTTGCTCGCTATATACAAGATACCAAAAATGATTTTATTTAGGTCACTGTGTAGGGGGTGTAGTCATTCATTATATAACTCAGCTTTCCAATTATTAATAATTCATTCAGTACACAAAAAAGGAAGTTAGTGTAAATATTATAATAACGTAAGAGGAACTGAAGCAAACCCAAATGAATAAAAGAGATAGGTGCCCACCTGACCTGAGATACACAAACAAGACAGATGGTAAAGAAAGACAGGAGATGGACAGACCACTGGATAAAGAGAGACACTGAACAAACTGTCATGATATACAAAAGGGAAAAAGATAGGTACAAGAAGACATGAGGAGCATCAGGAACAATATGAAAGCATAAGGACAGAAGGACTGGAGAATATAAGAACAGATATAAGTATGGACATGAGGAAGAGACAAACATGAGGACAGACAGATATAACTATGGATGTGAGGACAGGGAGAGACAAAGGTGAGGACAGACAGTCAGGTATAAGTATGGACGTGTGGATAAAGAGAAACGAATGTGAAGACAGAGGGACAGACATCAGTATGGACTTGAGGACAGGGAGATATGCACGAGAGGACAGACAGACAGATATCAGTATGGACGTGAGGATAAAGAGAAATGAACATTAGGACAGACAGATATAATTACGGACGTGAGGACAAAGAGAAACAAATGTGAGGACAGATGGACAGATATAAGTATGGACTCGAGGACAAAAAGAGACGAATGTGAAGACAGACAGATATAAGTATGGACGTGAGGACAGACAGACAGATATAATTACGGACGTGAGGTTAAAGAGAAACAAATGTGAGGACAGATATAAGTATGGACATGAGGACGGGGAGAGAGGAATGTGAAGTCAGACAGACAGAAGCATGGGGAGTTTCATGGTGCTGCACTCACAGGGAGATGATGCCCTGAGGGAAGCTCTTGGGAATCGCCTTGGTGTCCACACAGAAGGCGTTGTCCTTGGTGCAGGAGCAGGTTGGGGGACAGTGGGGTATTTTAGGGCCCCACCGGGCCACCGAGGCCCCCACCAGGCACAGCAGCAGGCCAAACGTGGTCCATGGGATCGATCGACACCACCGTCGCCTCCTCCTGAGCCCAACTCTAGACATTCTTCCTTGGGGCTGGGGAGGAGATACGCGAGAGGAGATGTTTCCAGCGAGAGAGGCAGGGAAGGCGCTCAAATCCAGCACTTCCTGCAGAGTAGCAGGCAAGCGGGTAAACAAATAGAAAAATCCAGTGTCGCCGAGGCAACGGGGAGCACAAAAATCTGACTGTTGTCGTAGCGACCGGCTGTAGCAATGTTTGGTTCTTAATAAAACAACAAAAAAAGCAAAAATAAAGGGGAAGGGGTGAAAACAAACAGGGGTCCGGATGAAAGCTGTAGACTTTTACTGCTCCCTCGCTCTGCGTGTGTTTGCATATCACTGCATTGCTCAGTGCACTCTGGTGCAGCTACCCTAGGGCCAGTATGGGAGAGAGGCTCAGCTCTGTTGGTGCTGAATTATTAACCACTCCTTTGCATGGACCCTGCATAGCCTGGCTGGGACCACAAGGGGGCCTTGGAGAACAGCACAGATCTCATCTTTCCAAGCCACTTTAAAAATAAAAGTAAAATAAAAACGAATGGACGCCCCCAAAAGATTCCATTACATCAAATAAACTCAATCATGAATTGATCATGTTTCATAAACTGCAATTTAACAGCACCAGCTCCCCCCACTAATTTAAGAGTAATATATCCACCCAATATATCCACTTCATTATCCACCCAAGGAATAACTAAGGATGGGGTTTCAACCAATTGCAGGGAATTCTCACAGACCATTCACTCCTATGGGAAAGTTGGTGACTCCAAATCACCTTGGTATGTTTTCGGACTAAGGGGGTAATCCGAGGAATCCAGCGAAAACCCCACAAGGACATGGGGAGAACATGACAGAGCCCAGACAGAGGTGTGAGGGAACAATGCCATCCATTACACCACCATGCCATCTGTCGTTTATTCTATTGAATGCAATGCTTATTGTAAGCTGCATTTTACAAAGCCACCGTAACGTAAAGAAAAGAGCAGGCTCACTAATATAAAACCACTAGGGGGAGCAGAAGAATGCATAATGACTGGAAGAATTGGACATCCAGGAGGTTACAGATCAGAGTTAAGTGAAGGGAAACTTTTATCTTTTGGTAACTACTTTGATTTGTCACTAACATCACCATCAAAATCATTACTGTTACCGCACAGGTTGCTTTTTTGCTATTAGTTTTTCTTGGTTGCTTTGGATAATTTCTCTAAACAGTCTTGAGGTTCTCTTAGCTGCTTCTGCATTTCCCTCACCAGCCTGTGCAGTGCAGCGCAATAATTTGGATAACCAGCAAAATGAAGAAATCCATCCAAAACCATTCATTCATGTCCGCCATTTAGTCAAAGCCACCAAAATGAGAAATCTCTGAATGACGGCCTAGAGACAGACCAGCCAATATGTTTAGTCATGATGTCAACATGAAAATGTACTATGGAAATATTTTAAGAATTAAATGCGACTTAATCTAACGTGGTCAATTCAAAGTGAATATACCTAATACCATATGGACCTAAATTTGTGAATAAATGAGAATAATGAGAAATCACGCTCTGTTGTGAGAAACTGACTGAACAGAATCCAGGGTCCAGTACCATTTTCATTTGAGAATTTGTCTAAAGCAACCGAGAAAACCTGTAATGCATTTACACACAGACCTATTGGCATCAAAAGTTGCTTACAAACATATTCAGAGAGCACTGAAGTGACCGCGCCATCAGTATGATTATTTAACTGCATATTAAAAGCTTTTAAAGACCATTCAATGACCTTTCCGTCTAAATGTGAATAGAATTTCACGGTAAAGCAGAGTTGCCTAAATAAACTGACAGAAAAGTCCAAAAACATCTCACTGGATCCTTTGTACTGTGACACCATGGGGGTATCAGCTTCATGTTGGGCAGCCACAAGTAATTGTGCGCAAGCCTGAAATCAAGCTTGATATGAAGCCTGACTCATCATCTCAGAATTACTCACCGGCTGGCAAATGTTGCACTGCCACTTTTTTGTCTTGCTGCAGTGTTAATACCATTATAGATACTCCAATTTAGTTCACAGATGCCTTTATCCAGAGTGACATGCAACTGAAGATGCAGGGTCCGTCAGTCCCAGCAGCAACTAGGGAAAGGGCCTTACTCAAAGGCACAATGGTGCAATCACTCTGGTGGCCTTGGGATGTGAAGCAGTTACTTTCTAATCAGAGGCATAGAATCCTACCTACAGCACCGCACAGCATATACATGGAAAGCAGGAGAAACTAAATAGCTACTATTGTATACATTTTTAAGTAATCAGAAATCCATAATATGCGTTTCAGATTAAGAAATCAGGAATTTGTATCAACAGCATGGACTGGTACAGCACCGGAAAACTTGAGAAACCAGCAGGTGGATGAATCTTGAGAAAGGTCCCTAATAACGTATAGCTTATTTCCAGTTATGCATGACTGGGAACTTAAGGGGTCAAAGCGTAGCACCCTGACCACACTTCAAGGGTTATGGTTCTGATGTCTGACCCCAGCTATGTATGTTCTCCCTTTACTCACAAATGAGAAATAAATGATGAGATAATTCATTATGAATCATGGATCAAGGCTGTGTCGTCCTCTTTCAGCCAACCATGGGTACACTGATCCTCTCAGAGTGCTGTTTACTTAATCAACATACTTCTCAAACAAACACACTGACCCAAAATGACCAAAAACCACAAGAGCCACCAGATGTTCTTATTTTTATTTTCTTTTTTAATGTCAGAACTTGCTTTGCATGCTGTC